>PVKA01041535.1:0-18023 GCA_004027165.1 Ctenomys sociabilis | reverse complement strand
AGTGAGATTACCCAGGTGTTGGCATCTCTTTCAGGGAGCTGAGGGGTAAAGCTTTGTTTTCTACTCTACTTAGCATTTGGGGTGAAGGGATGATCACCAGGGGTGATCCAGATAGATTTCTCCATGTGCAATGCATAATCTGCTAACTGGTATGGAAGGCACAGGCACTGAGTTTGAGAAAAAGAAGTAAGAACTAGGTTAGTTTGTTTAAAGGTTTTTTTTTGTTGTTGTTGCTGGTTAATCTTATTCATATTATATTAGAGCTTGGATGCAGCATGGGTACTGAAGTAAAGGCTCTTAACATTTTTTTTTTGTTTTGTTTTGTTTTTGTTTTTAATGTATTTGGTTGTAGCAGGATCTCACTATGCAGCTCAGACGCATGTTGTTCCTCCTGCTTTCAGGCTGCCCAGCACCGGGATTCCAGCTGTGTGCCACCACGCCCAGACTCTGGCCGGCTCAGCCTACTTTGGGGTCCAGGCTGGCACAGTAGGTGGTGCCAGGCATCCGAACTGTGATCTCTGCGATTGGCTAAACTTGCCTAAGCGGGCACTTTAGTCTGCTGAGTTATCTCACTGGCCCAAAGGCTCCTAATTAGGAGAACCAGAAATTTCATTCAAATATTCATTTGAACCAATCAAAAAAATATATATGTATATTTATTTTTATATATAATCTATTCATATATTATATATATAGATATATAATCAATGAATACATATCCATTTGAACAGATAGCCTCAAAATTCAAAATATTTAAACCAATGGACTGAAGGAAGAAATGAATCAAATATGCATTTCAATATTTAAACTACAAAAATGGAAGAGAATAGTCATACAAAAAAGTGTAAATATGTAGACTATTTTAAGAACAAGATTTAAAACGTATCCCATATAACCAGTGAATATAGTTGTAAAAGCATGCAGAACATTTGTCAAAAAATCTTTCACATTAACCCACAAAGAATATATAAAGAAACTCTAAAGATTCAATATTATACAATCTCTTATTTGAAAATAGTATAAGGAAATCAGATATTATTTATAAAAAAGCTGGACTACTACAGTTTGTGAGAAAGTGACAAAGAGGCATTTCTGAACAATTATTTTGCAAGAAGTAATATTAAAAGTTATAAAATATTAAATTATCATTTAAAAGAGCTTATATTAAAATGTGGATATGTATACATAGAGAAATATTGTGTTTTTATCTATAAACAAAGTAAAATTGGAAAGCAAATCTTTTGTGTGTGTGTGTGTGTGTGTGTGTGTGTGTGTGTGTGAGAGTTTTAGGGAAGGGTCTACAGTGTGTTCAGGGTCTCACTACTAGATTGGACTCATAGTGATTCGCCTGTTTTCAGCCTCCCAAGAGCTGGGATTACAGGGGTGCACCACCACATCCAGTCTCAATTGCAGTCTCAGTGTGCCCCAGGATCAAAATCCTGGCCCCTGTACTGCTTGCAGATGCTTTAATCCACTGAGCTATTTGTCTGGCTCTGGAAAGCAAATTAGCAAAAGGTTTTAGACAGAATTTGGTTAATACAAAAATAAAATAAGCCGGGCGTGGTGGCGCATGCCTGTAATCCCAGCACTCGGGAGGCTGAGGCAGGAGGATTGTTGTGAGTTCGAGACCAGCCTGAGCTACAAAGTGAGCTTAAGGCCAGCCTGAACTGCATAGCGAGACCCTGTCTCAAAAAAGACAAAAATAAATAAAAAAAAAAAACAAAAAAAAAGACAAAAATAAATAAAAAAAAATAAATAAAATAATATCAATTTTGAAAGAAAATACAACTACTAAAAATTAAAAGTTGGTTTTCTGAGAAAGTTAACAAAACAGAGAAACTTTACAACATAATAAACCAAAACAAAGCATTCAAACAAAACCTGTCAGGTCTGATCCATCCACAGGTCCAACCCTCCAGGCTTTTAGAGTCAGTGATTAAGACTGGGTGTGGTGGCTACAATGCCAGTGCTTGGGAGGCTGAAAACAGGAGGATCACCATGAGTCTGGCCCGTGTGTTGAGACGCTGTAGACCTTGTGATAGGTCATTAAAAGCAAAATATGCCATTAATAACACATAGAAAGAGACGTGGCACCCAACAAGAAAAATACCAAACTGATTATATGAACAAAATGATCACCAAATCAAAATTAACAGAAAAATAGAAGGTGTCTAAGTACAAGTAAAAATAAATGAATGACTTAATAGAAAAATTATTCTATGAAATGAAAAAGCCTTTCATTCAAAACTAGCAACAAGTATTCTTGTTTTAAAAATCTGTGCCATATATATTGTTGTATACTACTCTGTTTGTTTTTGCTTTGTTTTCTGTTTTTGCGCTTTAAATTTTTGAAAAACTAAAAATAGCTACTGGTCTAATCCTACCATTTTAAGAAAAGGATAATTTTTAAATTTTATGAATCATTTTACAAAAAGATCCATTTGTATTAGAACAGAGAGAGTACAGCAGCATCTGCTCAGGCAGGCAGAGGGACCAGCGTGCCCATGGCGTGCTGGCCCCGGGCAGGCTGAGGAGGCTGAAAACCAGATGATCACTATGAGCTGCAGCTGTGTAGTGAGACCCCGAGCCGAATACATGGAAAGAGTGTGGAATGGAAAGTGCAGGACAATTTCTATGATGCATGTTTATAAGGACATTTTAAATAAACAAAAAGCCAAGCAAATCTCTGAGTACATTGAATATATCCTTTCTGAGCAGAGGGTGTTAACTTTTTTTTTTTTTCAGTACTGGGGATTGAAGTTTAACTCTAAATTAAGAATGACATGAAAAAAGATTTAACCCGTTAATAGACAGAGGAAAAAATCAATAATCATTCAAATATTTTATAAATGTTAAATATCTACTTGCAATTGAAACTTTTAAAAATAGCTCAGTGGACTAAAGCTCCTGCTTAGGCAGACGCATGGACTGGGTTGGATCCCTGGCATGCCCAGCTAGTCCTCCCCAGGGCACGCTGAGCGATTGAGGTGGGGCTTGGTGACACACACCTGTGATCCCAGCACTTGGGAGGCTGAAAATAGAAGAATCCCTAGGAGTCCATCTGTGTAGTGAGACCATGTGCACCTTGTACAAAATACATAAAAATTGGAACTGGATTAAAGTATCTAGTACAAGTCACAATTTATTCTTTAAAAGAGAACCTTTTCATTGAAAACTTAGAAATATACTAAGATCTTAAGATCCTTGCAGAGTTAATATGGAAATTCCCTTAAGGAATATAAAAAGGTAATTAAGTAACTGATGAAATATATTAAGCTCAAAAATAACATAATTCATATTATACTATTCTCAATTTTGTTCTAAAAATGACATGAAGTACCAACAAAAATTTCATGTAAATAAATATATGCACATTCATGTACACATATGCAAACATGCACATATACAGAGGAAGGAGTAAGATAAATAGGTTTAATTTCTGCTTATTGTTAATGGTGTAGGGAAGAATC
This sequence comes from Ctenomys sociabilis, assembly GCA_004027165.1. NCBI lineage: Eukaryota > Metazoa > Chordata > Mammalia > Rodentia > Ctenomyidae > Ctenomys > Ctenomys sociabilis. Next base: position 14,553 of record PVKA01041535.1, on the reverse strand, counting down.
AAACCAAGGACCTCAAGTATCTTAACCAAGTGCTCTACCTCTGAAACAGAAGCTATTGAGAAAGTTCATTCACAATCATGCATGGAAATAACTCCATATTCTTTTTTTATAACCTGTTGAAAATGAATTTAAACTAAAGATAAAATGATAGAAAACTAAAGGAAAATGGAGAAGAAGAGTTATATATCTTGTGTGTGGGGGAAATCTTCTCTAGCAAAATCCAAATGCTAAATAATGAGATTTTGTAAATTGAATCTCAGTGTTGTTTTAATTTACATTTCTTCAATGGCTAGCCATGTTGAGCATTTCATGTATTAATTGGCCACTTTTATTTATTCTTCTGTAAAGTGTCCATTCACTTTTTTACTAATTTTTTGATTGGCTCATTTGAGAATTAGTTCTTTTGACTTCTTTGTATATTCTAGTTCCATGTCCTCAGACTCATGCACTGCTAGCAAACTCTTTCTTCTCATTCTCTAGATTGTCTTTTTACTGTGCTGATTGTTTCTTAAAGACCATAATGTTAGCTGGCCATGGTGGTGCACACCTGTATTTACACCACTCTGAAGGCTGAGGCAGGAAAATCCTTACAATTTCCAGACTAGGCTTGGCTATCAAGTGAACTCAAGGCTCCCTGAAGCGCATAGTAAGATCTCATCTCAAAAAAAGAGACCATGATGTTGACTGAAATAGGTCAGATATACAAGCTTAAATATCACCTGGTTCCTCTTAAATGAGAAACCAAAAGTGAAAGTAAAAGAGAAATTATAAGAAGCAGGAAGATAGATGTTTCTCAGAGAGGAAGGGAATCAAAAAATGAAGGGGAAAAAGTAAAGGAGGAGGAAAGAAGGGGAAGGAGAAGGGATGCAAAAAGGAGCTAGGTGTACTATGTACACAGACCAGCTACAGACAAGGAGTGTAGACATTATGTTCTGAACCTGAACAGCAAAACACAAAGGGATCAAGAGGTGGGTGAGTGAGAGTGGGAAGGGAGGGAAAGAGGATGAGAGATAGTAGCAAGATGTGTTATGTACATGTACCAAGTTGCATGAAGAAAATTTTCTTAAAAATTAAAGATTTTTGAATAATGCAATAAAAAATAGCTGTCATTTAATATGTAACATGGGCACAGTTAACAGGTAAGATGAGACAGAACAGTTCTGAGGCTTACTTACATCACTTTGCTAGAACTTATCTCAAAATGCAAAAGTGTGTCCATATAGTTCAGTTGTAGAGTTGCTGTCTTCTGCAGCCATGAATGGTGCCCCTCTGCCATGTGCTGTACTGTTCTAGAATCAGCTGATTATACATTGGAATCTGTACTAACTGTGAGCTTAATCTGCCTTTCCTCCCTTAACTTGTGGGTGTTGGGTATGTTTTTTTCCAGTAAGTAGAAAAGTAACTAAGACCCCTAGACTTTGCAGTACAATCTCACATTCCATGCCCCACAGAGAGCAGCAGCATTTCTTACACAGTGATAGACACATTTAAGAATATATTTATGACATATTGGTGTGAGTCATCATGTTTATATTAGAATAAGAAAAAAAATTGAAGGATAAACATTAATTTTAACACTGAAAAAAATAAGGGTAAAACCATTTACATTTCAAGACTGAAGTTAGACCTTGAAATGAAGAACAGGATTAATGCAACATTTTACTCCCAGGGTTAAGAAAGAAAGGGAATGACATGAGGGAGAGAGGAAAGGAGAGTGGGTGGAAAAATCTGAATAAACATTGAGTAGTTGTATAAAAAGAGCTCAAATATAGTTATAAATTCTAACTATTTTGTATATAGTGTGCTGGTAAAAGAAATGACTCAGTGTTGGCTCAGTGAACCAAAGATTTCTAACTAGTGTCATCATGGTGTTATGGCTTGTGTCTAGCTGCTCCCCCAGAGCCTCATGCAATCATGGGGTAGACTTCTAGAGTTTGTGATTAACTCAATCCATTGGGATTATAAGTGTGAGTCCTGCTGGGATTATGGGTGTGAGTATTACACCCAGCCTGGGGCGGAGAGCCTGAATGCAATTTAAGAGAGACAGACTTGCTCTCTGCAGCCATTTGTTGCCACTACTTCACTCATTGCTCTCTGCTCTTTACAGCCACCATGAAAGGTTGCTCTCTGCCATATGCTGCTTTGCCTTGGAGCCAGTTGAGTATGGACTAAAACCTCCAGTAACTGTAAGCTAAATAAACCTCTCCTTCTTTAATTTTGAGTGTCAGGTATTTGTCCTAGCAACAAAAGAAGAGTAACAGACATGTGGTCACCTGAAAAAGACTTTGAGATTCTGGAATCAGGATGCCTTTTCATGGCCAGTATGGGCTAAGTGGTACTTTCCTATACTTGGGGCTCAGAATCACTCTGAGGCTTGGTGATTCCACTGAGACAGAGAATCAGCCAAACCTCTACAGTATGTCAAGAGGAACCCTGGAATTCAAAACTGAAAGACTTTCCAAGTTTCTTTTAAAGTTTCTCAATCTTGTCTCTGCCTCTGAATTATCCTAGGAGAGTTTCAAAATGTGCATACACAGTTTCAAAACTCTATATTGACCATATGGATGGAGAACCTCCAGAAATGTTGACTTAGTGTCTGTCCTTTTGTAAACTCTTTGCTGTTTCTAATGTGACTGGACTGGCATTGGAATTTGCTTTTGGGAAACATACATCAATTTTGCTCCCATTGAACATATACCCTACTTCTGGCAGCTGTCTGGCATCTTCTAGACCAATTCACATGACAGTGAAAGAGTGGGATGAGCACAGTTTGATTGGAGAATGCAAGCTTATGCCTTTCTCAATAAACAAGCTTTCCTCAAGCCCCTTCATGATTAGGTCACCTGTAACAGAACTTTATTAATTACTGTTTCTGTGTATACTGAGGTTATCTGTGACAAAATAGATATAATCTGCCATATGATTGCTAAATTCTATCCTGTGGTGTATTAATGACAAATATAGCAAACAGCCATTAAAATAAAAAGTAGTCTATTGGGGGCATTTGGATATGAATAAATAGGTAGCAGTTTTGTTTTTTCTTGGCCTTTTCCTGTGACTGACATTTTGCCTGGAAAAGGTACCAGCTCCTTTAAAAGACATCAATAATAGACATTGAATATTTTAAATGCACATGAAAAATGGAACTATTTTGACAGATTTATACAAATCTTATGCAAATGCAATGCATATTTAATGCAAATATACATGTGGTTCTCTTAACTATTTCCTATGCTTCACTGTGCCCTTCAGTAAAATGCTAATGGCTCATCTGTGTCTCTTTATTCTGCTCAGCAATTAGTTGTTAACATAACTTGTGGTTATCACACAATGGCTCAAATAAGGAAATGTAGAAAAAGTCTTTGACCTTGAGAATATGACAGACTATTTGCAGGGAGAATACATGGTCACTGACTGTCTATACATGTTATATTTGTGAATTACCTATTTGCTTTGTGGCAGCGAGTACAGATCTCTGAGAATCCAGAGAAAACTTAGAGTATTTCTGACTGCTTTCTCACCTTCTGCCTAGGCTCCATTGTCAGGAAGTGCAGTTATCTTTCAAGCCCACATTATTTTTCCTTTTTTATTCTAAGACTTCTAGCTTCACTCAAACAAGGAGGACATACTATGATACCTATAAGAGCACCTCACCAGCTTGCCTGGCTGTATCACTAATCCAACCTCTGTTCTGCTACCTGAGTGATCTTTCAAAAATCATCACGGACCCACACCTAATTCCCCAAACTCCAAACTCATTGCATCATATATAAGTCTCCTACTTTTTTCTTGACAGATTGAATCTTCTGTCATTATTTAAACTTTTATCCTGTTTCTGGGCCTTAAACAAAGATCTGCTATCCCTGTGTGCACCAACAAACATGTATTAATAATTGCTTTCCTTCTAATGGCTGTACTATATCTCCTTCTTGGCTCTTGTCTTGGTGAGAGACACCTAATCATTCTTCAGGAGTTGACACAATGGCCACTCTGTCCCAACATCTTACCATAGCAGTACCTACACTGTGACAGATGCCACCTCAATGTGTGTCCAAGAGTTCTATAAATAACACATAATATTTAATTTTGTTAAAATGGCAAATAAAGAGGATATCATATGTAATGTCCCCACAATATACATTGATTTATATGACCTTTTAGTAACAAGTCTCATTAAACTTTCACATCACTATTTGAAAAATAGTATGGTGAGCTGGTTGAAGCTACAAAAACCTTAGAGTAGGAAATTGTCAATACCTCTGTTGCTCTATTATTTCAATTCATCAAAACTATGGAGAAAGAAAGAATAGTTTTTAGTTTATATTTAAGATCAAATCCATAGTATACAACTAAAAATAGCACCAATGACATTACCATATTGTCATTGTCATTCTTGTTCCCAACATCATAATTCCTGCAAAACTTTTTCAGAGAGAGCCAGTGTTAGCAGTGACGTTGTTTCTATGCCTTGTGTCTGTTGGGGGCTGAGATAGGGAATCATGTGAATATGTTTTGTGCTTTCCATTAGATAACTCAGGTCTCAAAGAATAGGAAATGTGGGACTGGGCAGATAGCTCAGTAGAATAAGTTCTTGCCTGGCAAATGCAGGGACCTGAATTCAATGCCTGGTTCTGAGAGAGAGAGAGAGAGAGAGAGAGAGAGAGAGAGAGAGAGAGAGAGAGAGAGAGAGAGAGAGAGAGAGAGAGAGAACAGGAAATGCTTAATTATTTTCTGTTTTCCATAACCTAGAAGAAAATTTGGCATATATGAAGCCCTCCTGAAATTTTTGATGAGTGAACACATGAATGAACTAATGAATGAATGAGGACTAAATAATATACATAGCAATGAAAGCATAGTTCTCATGCTCCATGCACAAGGTTTTACTTTCCAGGCTGGTGAGGGTAAGTTGACAGAATTGAATATAAGGAATGCAATCACTGTAGCTAAGATAACAAAGGAAATACTTCTTAAGAAAGGGAAGAGATTTGAGCCAGTTCTGTTGTGTAGAAATTAAATAGGCAAAAATTAAAGCTGACTGAATAAATAGGTAGATATAGTGATAAGAGTTGTCACAGTCCAGACTTGATATATGAGCCTGCGAAGTGGTTAAAACTAGCTGGGGAAATATGCATGTCTGTGCAAGAGGAGAGCAGAGGATGGTGTGAGTGCTACGCAGGCCTGGGGGTGGTACCCTGCTTACAATACAAGGGAGGAAAGCAGGCTCGTTCTCCGTGCCCCTCTTGCTCCTGTGGCTTTGCTGCCTTCTGTCCCCTTGAACAATTACCCCTCTGCCATGTGCCACTCTGCCTTGAAGCCTGCTGAAAATAGACCAAAGCAAATGTGAGCTAAATAAGCCTTTCTTTCCTTCATTTGGGGTGGCAGGGTATTTTGTTAAGCAAAGAGAAAAAAATAAATGAGACAGATGAGAGAAACACGATGCTAGTATGGGAAACTTAAAAAGTGACAGCAGCCACGGAGCTCTTACTGTTGTGCTCTTTCACGACAGCTCACCCTCATGTTATAGGGTGTACTTTTTAGTATTTTTCCCAACTTTTACTTAACTTAAACTTGCTCTGCAAAGTCCATTTCTTCTTTTTATCATTTGTGCTTGTTTTGGTCAATTATTTGCCCAAAACAGAAAAACCCTCGAAATCAGCTCCAGAAGGCAATTCCAGTTTGCCACAAGTACAGTGCAGCACTAATAGAAACTATGAATAAGCACAGTGCCTGACCTCTTAGTTGTGAAATTCACATTGACGTGGCATGGAGATCTCTTGTAAGAAACTTCTCTAGTGGTGTCAGAATCTGAAGACCTGAAGCATAAACCTATTTCACTTATTTCTGAAATAAGGGGAAAATACACTACCAAATCTATTAGACAAGCAAAAATTATGCCTTCAGTTCATCAAAATTGGCATAACAGTTATTCTGAAGTTTCTGAGAAGCACTTTTTGTTTCATTTTTGAGTCCTTTACCAGTTATTGAGACATGGGCATTGTGGGTTCATTATGATTATTTAACAGACAATAAGAATTCTGTAGAATGGAGAGTAAGAACTGAAGGTTACTGGATAAATTGAGTTTACAAGGACATGTAGGAATGTAAAATATAATTTCCCAAAGGGAACTGTTAGGAATTAAACAATTCAAAGTCAAATAACCTAGAAGATTATATGGCCACAAGTGATTATCTAGATTATATTTTTCACTAGAAGGGAAAGCAATTTGAAATACCTCTTACACTGTTTCTGAGCTGTAGTTGGGAAGTAATTTGTAGAAAAAGTCATTGTTTATTGAATTACTGTAATATCTCATAAAAACCTTGGTTTTTGTTAAAATGATGATGTTTTAAAGTACCAATTTCAAGATGAAAATGCACATAAACTTTCAAATAGGGATTGTGCTTTATTTTTCTTGGTTTCATTTGTTCACAGCACTTTTTAAACATAAAATGAATTTTTGCTAAATAGATAAATGAAGAAATTAGTTGTAAAAGAACAACTTGGATTCCGACATTCCACTGGAAAAATTTAAAGTTTAATACTCCTGACCTATTAACCATCAGTTCAAATATAAAAACATCTGAAACACGAAGTTTCATTGAATACAATCACCTATAATGATAATTGACTGATCCATTGGTCAAACAGATATAAGAATGTTTGAAATAAATCTATGAAATATGAAGCTTCGTTTTAAATTAACTTATAATTACAGAGAGTAAATCAAACAGTTTAGAAGGAACACAAGAACAGAAAGCAAACTTTCTGAAAACACTGATAATTTTCAAGATCTTGCCAATGCAAAGAAAATCTACATTTGGGATTCTTCCACTGTGTGCATCCAGAATAATCTGCTAAATGCTCATGACATTTATCCACTGCATATCCATTTCCATCTTTGTAGAAAATGAAAGTGGCATAAAATATGTGAAGAACATCTACAGCTCTTCAGGCTCAAGGTGAGTTGAGCCTCTCTGAAAAATTGTGCAAATACAAGAATCTTTTCTGTGGGGTAGGCCACTTAGATAGCGTTCTCACCAGCCTGAAATCTTAGGAAAAATAAATGGATGAATAGTTGAATCAAATTTATTTTCACCATTTGCTGAGTAAAGTTATAGATAATTCTAGCAAAGACATATATATTTTTTTCTTTTCCTTAATCCCTCCCTGGATTCCCAGTTGTTCAGTTTCTATTATGAAAAAGCACTACTTGGGATGCTTACATTTTTCTGGATATTACATTAGACCCTCTACTGAAGAGGACATTCAGTTAGGATATAGCTAATCCTTTACTTTCTGTTGCTTTTATAATCAATCCTCCTCACTATAGGTCAATCTATCATTTTATGAAATGTACTGACTGGTAAGGTTAGATAAATATTGCTTTTTTTTTTCTGTATTTTAGGGAAAGGTCTCAGTGTGTTCAGGGTTTCACTAATTGTGATTACCTGTTTACAGCCTCCCAAGAGCTGGGATTGTAGGCATATACCACCATGCCCAGTCTCTTTCTCTCTCTTTTCTTTTTGCAGAACTGGGGATTGAACTCAGGCCCTTGTGCTTACCAGGCAAGCGCTTTTTCTACTGAGCTATCTCCCCAGATCCACACGCAGTCTCAATTGCCACCTGTGTGCCCCGGGGGCAGGGCCTATAGGACAGGCCCAGGGCTCAAACCCCATCCCCTGCGCCTGCTTGAAGGTGTTTTAATGTGCTGAGCTGTTTGGCCAGTCCTACTGCGCATTTCTATAACAATAGGCAGAGCTATAGGCTGCCTGCTGGTTTGTGCAAACTATGAATACAGCAGTCTCTCAAAAAGAAATGTTTCTGGATTTTACTAAACTGTCTGATTGTCATTAAGAATATAGTTACCTCATCTGTTTCTTCTGATAACCATGATCTTTTAGGGATTATTCACATGTTTTAACAGGTCATTTAAATGGTTCCCAAATTAACTGTATCACTGGTTCTTTAGTGTGAGAAAATAACCATCAGTATTCCTCTCTACCACAATCAGGAGCTGGTTAAAAAAAAAACAAAAAAAAAAACAAAACAAAACAAAAAAACCCTCACAACTCTAAATGCCCTGAAGTTAGCAGCAGCCGTGCATTTCTTGTGATGTTGAAAGTGCCCTACATCCATCATCCATTTCTCCAGTGATAAAAACTAAGATTTCTGGGTTGGAATATCAAGTTACATATTTAACATCCAAGTTTTGAAGAGTGACACATTGTTTTTTATCAACCAGAAGGAAGTCTTTTTACAACAGGTAAACAGTTCTTCAATCAGATTTAATACAAATCCCCAAATTACCTCTGTTAGGAGTGTCTTTGTGTATAAAATCATTACTTCACAGGGAGGAACTTCCCTTGGCTCCATCAGCAGCTGAGAGCTTTTCTTAGTTAAAATACACTAAAGCTCCTCTCAAAATGAAAATAATAATCAAGTATTTTTCTTTGCCCTGGATAAAATTTCCTCAAGGGAGACAAATTTATTACAAATTGCAATTACTTTATCACAGCGTTTTAGCTTTTTTTTTTTTTAAATGACGTACTCTAAATTGCATCTAGTAAAGACTACTTAATGCAATTAATCATTTGTCTCCAAGAATTACTTACTTAAGACTAGAATTTGCTGAAAAGCATCACATCATTTTTTACTTATGCCACCGAAGGTAATTGCATAATTAGTAACTGGTTTACACAGGCATGTTTTGCACATAATGCTGATAACCCAGGTCTAAACTGCCCTTTCCATCCAGGATCCCAAGGCACTTTATAAATCATCGTATTTAAGTTGCTGCTCACACCTGCTCACCCCCACGCACAAGCTGCGAATGGGGTACATTTAAAGAGGCCATTTAATACCAGGATAACCATAGTGCAAATAATTCTCTACTGGAGTGAAATGCAGCATCTTTAACAGATGCTCCAGAACAATAGCTACTGGTTGAGGTAAGAAATGAAGATCATCTCTGATTAGAACTACAGGCAAGACTGATCGGGGAGAATGTAATTACTCTCTTGGACCCTGGCCAAAATGCCAGGCCCTTCATGGAGGAGAACATTTGCTGCAGCTTCAAGAACTCACCTTACATATTAGAATGCTATCTCAGCAAAAGCAGAATTTCAGATACTAAAAGACGATCAGAAAAACAGTTCCAATCTCCAAATCAATTTTAATTATGGTATAAACTATGCCCCAAAGAAACACACCCACATTTCCAGAGATTAAGGGTAGGAAGGATCAGAAAGCCCAAAGAATTAACAGTGAATTAAAAGATGGTATGAAAAGGTACTCAAGGATTAGTGGATTGGCAAAAGAATAGGTATTGTGGGGAAATTATAGACCTTGCACTAATCTATCTGATAGCTTTTTCATTTCTAGTTCTGCACTGTATTTCCATTTCCTTGTCTTTTCCATTTAGCAGAAAAGATAATCTGCTATTGAGGTCATTCTGAAAACAACAGTGGGATTCCTGAAGAACATCTTAAGACTTTCTACTGGTTTACTGAAGCAAAACAGGGAGGCCCAGATAATGGAGACAAGTGCCCCAGGTCAAACAGGTGTAGGTAATACTCATACATTGTGATTTTGAAAATTACACATGACCACAGTCCCTGGCTACTTCAGATAATTTTAACCTCTGTCAAATGTCCACCACTGAATACACGGGTAATGGAGAGAAGCCAAGGAGAGTCCTATGCATGTGTTTATGTGGTTTAAAAGTTACCACTTTTCCACTGTATTATTTCTGGGTTCAGAAACCACTCTGATGCCCTCAACTGGCAGATGGCAGGGAGAAAGTGAAAGTACACAGTGACACGAGGAATAAATTGGAGAGAAACATTCATAATAACTATGATTAGAAGAACTGAGCGGTTTGTAGGAAAGACCCATGCCTGCCAAATCCGATTCTACTTTTCCTTCCACCTCCCTAACTGTAACACCCAAGGTCCTTAAACACTGGCTTGGAATTAAAATGGTTGTTTGCAGCTGCTCACATACAGGCTTATTCTGCTGGCCCCGCTTAATGTCCGCGTGTGGCTTCCATTCCCAGCCTCCGCTCTTGCCAGGGAAGGTCATTTGAGAAACAACAGGATTACAAACCGAGCAGAACGAGTCAGCTTGATCCTTAACCATGGGCTGAGAGTTCTTAGCATTAAGCCATTAGCCCTGGCGCCTGCTTTTAAAAGGAACTCACTATCTCTGGTTAGCCCCATAACAGGGGAAACTGCAGGGGCCGGGCTTTTTCTGATTTACTTTGTGTCAAGGTTTTCTTTGCTTCTGCCCAGGGTCTGTAAATTCTGTGACTGAGTAGAATTTTAGGATTGAGCACAGGTGAAGCACTGTATTATGCCTCAGTATAGCAGCTACTAGTACCTTTCAGAGTCCTGCTTTTAAGTAAGTAGAAATGAAGTTGTTCTTGTATCTGGCCAAGTGCTGGGGAGGCAGTGGGCCCGCGCTGGATCATCACAGGCCCACGGGCCCTGAGGTGCTTCAGCAGATGCTCACCTAAACGCGGGTGCAAACACACGTCTGGATGGAGCCAAGGCGGCTGGTCCTCCAAAGGGCAGCGCGCGCAGCAGCTCAGCTGGCAGCGTTTAGCACATTTCCGCCAGCAGGTGAGAGCTTAATTAATACAGCTCAGGTTGAAAGTTAAAAATCATTTTGCTTTCAGCTGGATGAAGAAAAGCATTCATTAAATAAAATTTTTGCCTGGTTTTTACAGATGCTTACTGTGAAATGGGGTAAGAAGAAGAATGCTGATATTGTTACAAGTACAGGGAGCAAAATAAATGCTTAGCTTGTCGAATTTTTTCTAGGATTGTCTTGAAATTTTTAACTTTGTGCCATTAAACAGGATTAAAATATACTAAATGTTTCTTCAATTCTAAATGATGGGCCCAATAATCTTGTCTTTTATGTTAACATCTTTTATTTGATAACTGTTACTGTACTTCACATTTTAGGAAGTGATATCACCCTGATTTAGGGATCAACTGTCATGTTTCATAGAGTTGAATAAATATAGTGATATGTTTTCCCCCAATTGGTTTTGCACTTTTATTTATTTAGTTTTTTTTAATTAGGGCAGGGTGTACAGGGTGTCACCATGTAGATAGGATTCTTAGTGATTCTCCTGTTTTCAGCCTCCCAAGTGCTGGGATAATAGATGTGCAAGCACCGTGGGTGGGGCCAGCCTGACACTCCTGGGATCAAACCCAGCCACTGTGCACTGCCTAAGCAGGTGCTTTATTTGTCTGAGCTACCTGGTCGGCCCTTACCTTTGCACTTGGCAGAACATATTTGTATAGGTATATCAGAAATAAAAGTTTGGATTCACAGTAAGATCTGGTGTCATGCCTATAATCCCAGCACTATGGGAAACTGAGGCAAAAGGATTACAAACTCAAGCTCAGCCAGGGAAAGCTCTTACCATGTCCTATCTCAAAACAGTACAAACACTCCTGGGGAAATGTAATTGTCAGTGTCTCATCCCAACATTCAATTCCACAGAAAACAAAATAAAGTTATAATTCAGTATGACCTTATTCATCTGCAATATCACGGTCTTTGCTCTGGCTGGAATATTATTGCTTGATGAGGTCTAAAAATCTTTCCCATGTGTGTTTGCCAAGTTTGCCACTATGCTCCGGGCTTTGGGGAGGAGCCTACATTCAAGCATGTCAAGGGCATACATGTAGGGTGCAGCAGCGATTGCCAGGGCTTGCGTTAGTACCACCCACTATGTGAAAAAGTGATTCTGCAGATTGTTCTTCATTTCTGTAGAGAACTGTAAGAAATATAATTCTCCATATAGGGGACACATTGTAGGTAAAATTTGTTTAAAATATTTACTAAATCTCATGTACTTCCAGAGCTGGGCCAGATGCAGGGAAATGCAAGGCTGTGCAAGGTCAATCGAATACTTCTCTTGGCACTTTACAGTCGAATGGAGAAGACACTGCATCACGGACAGCTCTGTCCCCACTGAGGAAGCAGAGGCGGCCCAGTGGCGTGCTGGAGTATCCTCAGAAGTGGCTGCTATGCATTTGCTACAAATGTGCAAGTATTTTGTGAGTTAGTTGTGGAATCATTTTTTGCTTGAATTTGGCCACAGTAGCAGGGAAATCAAACACCACCACAAATCTGGGACTTGTTTTCCATCAGGGTGAGCCAGACCACCAGCCTTCTTTTTCCTTTCAACCACAAATGCACCTAAACATTCTCTTCATCCCCTTTTGCAGCCATGTGTGACTTTCTCTTTCAGCATATAAATGTGCTGAATATAGAAAATGTGTGATTAAAACTTTTATTATTTTTAGTAAAATATGACAAAATGTTTTAACATGTGCTATATCCCCACACAGATAGAATGAAACCTAATTATGCTTAACCTGTGCGTAATGCCCTCATGTAATAGTATTCCATAAGTGCATATTGACTTGAATAGAATCAAATAGAATTGAAACAAATAAAATTGGATGGAATTAAATTGAATTGAAATGAAGACTGGACTAATTTAGAGTCTGCAATGCAAGCAACCATTTTTGGCAATGAAATAAAGCTATCTTTACTACTAAAAATAAAATTACCATCTCTTGTAAAAAAGCATTTGTACTATTGCTTATAGATCTATGTAGTCCTCCTACAAATGGTATGCTTTTTAGAGCATTGGCAATATGTTCATTATCAGTGTCAATTTGTAACCTAGACTGAAACCTTTATAATTCTAGACAGAGTATCTGGAATTCAAAATGATTTTTCAATCGACATTTTCTACTTACTTGAACTTCACCTTGCTTTAATTGGTTGAAGTTCATCTATAATTCTTGATTTAGATGCAATTGCATGGTCTATACTTGTGCTTTTCAGAATTATTTATGCTTCATGTCACTATCTGGAGTAAATAACAGGTTCTGTGAAAGGTCCTCCTATGGTATGGTAGATATGGCCAAACCCCACTAAGTTTGGAGGTCTTGGGCTTGAATTCTAACTGCTGGAGTTGTATCCAGTTATTTGACTTTTCTAAGCCATTAGTTCCTTACTGGTGCAATATAAGGTGGTAGCTGTGTCCCAGAAGTGTGTGCTGAGGACACGAGATGGGGTGTGGACACAAATGCAGCATGCAGACGAGCGTGCTGCTGTGTGACAGCTCTGTGTTAGCATCGCCTCTCCAAATGCAAGAAATAAGGGAGAGCAAACCAGAGGACACCGTCAAGGTGCACAACATACTTAGTGACAGAGCATAAGAATTAAATGAGTGCACTCTGGGAATTAATGATTAAGACAACCAAAAAGCTGATATATTATTTTTTAATTGTACTGCATTATTATTTTGTAATCATAATTGCCAATATATAGGATCCCTACTATGTGCCTGGCACATTTTCAGTGTTTGATGTGCATTACCATATATAATCTTAAAAATAAGCCTCTAACATAGATACTTCAGATGATATTTTCATTTAAAAATGTGGGAACTGGGCCAAAAATAAGTCTGGCTCTGAAGTCTCATCAAATTAAGTGATGGAGCAAAAATCTGAACTTTAAATACATAGTCCTTATGAGCTTTATTGTAGGCTGTTTATGGAAAAAAATAATATTTGTAGGTGCTTTGTGATACAGCAATATTACAGTAATTATTTCATAACAAGATAATTGACTTAAGCACAGTTAGGTAAAGTAACTGTCAGAGGCTCCCCAGCTAGCAAATGGCAGAGTTGAACTCAAACCTAGGCAATCTGACTTGCAACTCAGTCTGGTATAGTGCCGTGGTGAGCTCCAGCTGGAAAGAATTTTGTTAGTCCAGCTGCGCTGGTTAGCTCATATCCACAGCTATGCTTACACAGAAGATTTCCAAGAGACGCTTTCTTGGTACAGAAACAGTGCTGAATCCCATCTGGGATGACCTGGGCTGTGTGTTTGCAGTATCTTCCATAGAGAGACACATTTGGGTATTTTAATTCCTCTAACATAGCTTCATGGATCAATAAATTAGTAAACTGGCACTCTGGATTTATAGATCATTTTTTATGGTTATTTATTTATTTATTTAAATACAGGGTCTGGCTACACAGCTCAGACTCATAGTGATTCTCCTGCTTTAGCTTCCCCAGCTCTGGAATCACAGACCTGTGCCACCATGTCCACTTTCATTGGCCAACACTGCACACCTGGGCTTCTGGGGTCAGCATGGCATGAAGTACCAGGGACTGAACCCAGTTCTTTGAGTTTTCCAGGCAGCCCTTAAACTGCCATGCTATCTCTCCAGCCCTAGATCATTCCTTTATGAGTCTGATTAATGTGAATCATTTCAGAGGAGGTGAAGTTTATGAATCTGCTGGATTTTGCTCATATTATACATAGGGGTGAATTCTCTAAAGTAATAACAATAGCCGGGCGTGGTGGCGCACGCCTGTAATCCCAGCACTCGGGAGGCTGAGGCAGGAGGATTGTTATGAGTTCGAGACCAGCCTGAGCTACAAAGTGAGCTTAAGGCCAGCCTGAACTGCATAGTGAGACCCTGTCTCAAAAAGACAAAAAAAAAA
>PVKA01041534.1:0-10007 GCA_004027165.1 Ctenomys sociabilis | reverse complement strand
ATTTCTTTCTACAACCCTTCCTTTGTCTACACCTGTCAAAAGTGGTTGCAGAATGCTGGACTGTGTTGGATTGTGGTGTCGAGTTCAAGAACCTAAGGTAGTTGAATGCCTTCATTGTTCTTCGTACAAGCTCAGGAATTGGGCAGCTTAGGGGAATTAATGCATTTTCCACTGATGGGACCTTCAGTTTACAATGAGTTCCCTAGGATGAGTTCACGGGATAAACTGAGGAGCACATGTATTTTATCAACTTCTGACTAGGCAAGGTTAATATGCCCATTGTGCAGAATGAGAAACAAGGTCAGAAGGAGGGGGTTTGCCCATAGCCACTCCACTGGGAAGTGACAAAGCTCAGCCCAGACCTCCTGACCCCAGAGCCTCCATTCTCTCTACCTGGCTATCCCCAGGGCCAGTTAGCTCCCAATAGCTTTGTTCCTGTGAAGCACAGCATCCTGGTGCCCTCACTGCCCACCTCCATCCTCTGCAAACCAGACCCCATAAGGCTTCTGGGTACAAACTGACCCTTTAGGAAGTCTGCCTCTCTGCCCCTTCTCTGTAGACAAGGACTGTGCTGTGGGATTCCAGGAGGAAGCAAACCTTCTCTGTTCCTCCTTTTCTAACATAAGGAAGTTACTGCTTTCCTTGTTGCTGGTTTGGAAGACAGAAAGAAGCTTCACCCATGAGCAAGAAGAAGAGTACAGATCCACCCATTCCTTACTTACTCAGGACTGCACTCAATCCATTCAAGAAGTAGAGACTGTAGCAGTATATAAAAAACACCCAGTACTTTTTTTTAAATTTTCATTAGTTAAAAAATCTAAAAGCAAACATAATTGAAGTCCTGAATTAGTAGCATATTCATGTGAAACACTCATTACCTTTTCACTGATCATTTTTGCTACCACTATGTAAAAATTGGATAGCTATGCAAACATAATCTAATATTTTATTAAAACAGTTGTTAATGATATATGTAACACAAATACATTGTAAAAACAATAGTCAAGCAGAACAAAAGCACAAAATGGAAATCAAGTCTCCTTCATTTAGTCATTTGACTGCAGTAAGTCCAACAGCCCAGAAGTAAATGGCATTTATGGTTTCAAGTGTGGTGCCTTGGTTTATAGGAAGAAAAGGTACCTGTTTTAAGAGGGAAACAGGAACCCATGAGTCATCACCTCAGGATAGAGTTCCCAATTTAAAAATAAATAGATGCATGCTACAGTCAAATATAAGCCAAGCTGAGAGAGGCTGAGAGAGGCTGGGGGAGGCTGAGACAGAAAAATTAATTGAGCACAGGAGTTAAGAACCAAGTCTTCCCATCGAAAAATGGGGTGAGCTCCAGCAATTTCCACCACCTCGCATGCATCGACCTCTTCCACGTTATCATGCAGCAACTTGTCTTAGGCAACTGACGTAGTGGGAGGGATAGACACCTTCAGCCGTGGGCCAGATCTCAAGACAAAAGATAAAACAAGTGTACCCACGTGGCATGTAAAGATAAATATCAGAGAATGATACTCTAAATAAGCCTCTATCGACTTGAGAAAGCTAAGAACAGTCACTAACTCAACCCCCCACAGGAGCAGCCCTTGTTCTGTATCCATGCACACTTGCTACAACACTCACTCTACCATTGGATCCCAACTTATCAATTTCACCTGAACAATTATACGTACAATCTGATTTCCTCACTGTAGTTTTACTCCACCTCATGCCCATCTTGTGATTTCCCATATTGCCCACCTTGGACCAGCTTTACCTCATGGTTTGCTCTATAAAATCTGGAGATACGACAAGATAATTGGCAACCCACTCAGATCTCTCTCTCGATCTCTCTCTCTCTCTCTCTCTCTCTCTCTCTCTCTCTCTCTCCTCTCCAGATTTCAATAAATACATTCTGCTCTTATCCTCTATTGTTCCTGAACTTCATTCTTTGATTTTGAACAAAGTGACCTTGTCCCAGACATCTAGCAGGCTGGGAAATATTTTCCTCTATGTCAACAAACTATTCCCTCTAGGTCTCCCCTGATCTAGAGCTAATTGTCTATCTGTTTCACTGTATCTTTCTCCCTTCTTTATTCTCTGTCCCGTTATGTGATTTATATCTCCCATTTACCCTTTATCTGTCTCTCTCGATCTCTGATCTGAATATTTCAGCTCTTTTTTTCAGCTCTTTTTTTTAAAGAAATGGTCTCACTAAGTCTGTAAGTTGCATAGGGCAGGCTTGAATTTGCAATCCTCCTGCCTCAGCCTATCACAATGCTGCAATTATAGAAGTATCTAGACTTTAATCATCACATGACCACAACACTGCCATCCTTCTGCCCATTCTCTGGCTTCCATTTGCCTACATAAACAACACAGAGGCTCTATTGAGGCCCCCTCCTCCACCAGCACCTGCTTCAGAGGATTCAACTGGCTGAGAACAGACAGCTAGGCAACTAGAGGGATTCCTTGTTTCTTTCAATTTTTGCTTTTGTGTTTAAATGTTTTGTGGTGCTTAAGAGACAGACTCACTATGTAGTCTATGCTGGCCTTAAACACACTGTGCAACCTAGGCTGGCTTCAAACTCACAGCAGTTCTCCTGCCTCAGCCTCCTGAGGATGCTAGGATTACATGAGATGGGCTGGGGCAGTGGTTGTTCCTCAGTGGTAGAGGGTGTCCTTCGTAATTGTCAGGCTGTGTGTCAC
The DNA here is from genome assembly GCA_004027165.1 of Ctenomys sociabilis. NCBI lineage: Eukaryota > Metazoa > Chordata > Mammalia > Rodentia > Ctenomyidae > Ctenomys > Ctenomys sociabilis. The sequence goes on along the minus strand of PVKA01041534.1, from coordinate 7,313 downwards.
CAGCACTGAAATATGAAAGAAAAAACATAGACGAAACCCCTCCTTAAGTAGAAATATTCCTGTGGTTGCCATCTGTAGCACTCTCCTGAGAAAGAGTGGGTGGGGAGCTGAAGAGCTTTGGGGGACAACACAGAGGAGAGCAGCCTGTTCCAGGCAAGGCTGAAGAGAGGGCAGAGGCAGGTTCTGACCTCAGGGCCTCCTTCTTAAAGAAATTCCTCTGCAGATTACAGGCTTCTTTTGCAGGGTGTTTATTTGTTCTCAAAGCAGCTCTCCCAGGAGGCCTGGCCTGAGAATGTCACCCAAGAAGAGGCCCAGCCAGCTAGGGCTCCTCCCCACCCCCAGCAGCTTTGCTGGCTTCAGGTGACTGTGCTTCCCTGAGCTGCAGCCTCTACCTCCTTCCAGTGCTGCCACATTCAGTGCTAGGTGGGAAGGAGGTTGTAGACTTCTGCACCAACTCAGTCAGATCCACACCCAGATACAAAGGGCCCTTCTCAGAGAATTAAAGCCTTTTAGATGTTGGATTCTGGGGGTTCCTTTGTGGATCAGAGCCATATAGGGAGACCTTTGGGACACAAGGTACTTACTGGCCCGCCTGGGCTGTGCTTCAGTGTCTTACCAGCATCTGCAAGCCTGAGGCAGGAAGTTTGCAAGTTTACCCCATCTAACTAATGGTTTTGTGAGATCCTGTCGAAGTAATATAATATAAAATGGAATAGAATAAAATTAAATAAGGGCTGGGGATGTATCTCAGGGCTGAAGATGCAGCTCATTGTGATGGCTCCAGGTTCAATCTCCACTACCATAACAGGTTAGTTATTTTGCCTCTAAGTAGACAGAATCAGCTAAGGTAGTCAGCTGTATGAAAATATATAGTACACACAGTTCAGTGCTTATTCAGTCAGCTACTTAAATTTAAAAATGTAAAAGAAAACCCAAAAAAGAAATGAAAAGCTAGGATAGGAAGGGGGCAATAAGGACCTTTCCTCAGGAAAAAAAAATGGGAGGAGGGCTTACAGAGTGAACTAAGTCAGTTGACACTCACTTTTAATTCCTGGCTGGACTTAGAAAAATATAACAATGTAAAGTGCCTTGTTTCCTTTGAATCGTCTGAATCACTGATCCTGTGTGGGCCTCAAGCCTGTCAGGTCACCTGTTTAATACAAGCTCCTACCCTCTGCTTATGTATACAATGACTTCCTTTTGTTTTGTTTTATGACTTCCACTTGGTATCCCCATCTGGCCTCAGGAGCTCTTATTATATCTAATCAATATTCTTCTAATTCCCTCCCGTTTTTCACGACTTCATTTTTGGACCCTGAGAGACCCTAAGCTTGGTTTTCACAATAGCTATTTCAGCATCACACACACAAAATCAATGAGCTCTGAAATTCTACCAGCTCTGCTCAAGTCTCTGCCCTGCCACCTACTAGCTATGTCACCTGCGGTCCTTTAACCCCTTTCCTGCTCTCACCTACTCAGTCCCAGTGCCACCCAGCCTCTTGCTGTTCCTGGAACACAGCCCAACACAGTGCCACATCCTCTGCGCCAACTGTTCCTTCTGCTTGCCGTGCTTTCCCTGAGATCTCCACATGGTTCCACCCTGCCTTCCTTGCTCAACTCTGGGAGGCCTTTCTTTCCCCTCTCCATTTACAGTCCCTTCCCCCTCCACCTCACTATTTCCCAGGCCTACTCCTTACTTTATTTTCTTCACTGAGATGTCATATGTTCTAATTCTTTATTATCGGCTTCCAAACAAACTGAAGGGTGGGGATTTTGTGAATTTCATTGACAGTTACAGTGTCAGGTACATGGCAGGAACAGAGAGGATATCTGTTGAGTGAATAGATAAAACTGAAACAACGCCCCTCATACAGTTACTGCATGTACTCCACAGGTGGTGCTGAAGCTAAAATAGATGAACCATGGAGCCAGACCTGGTGGCACATGCCTGTGATCCCATCACTCTGGGAGGCTGAAGTGATATGATCACAAGTCTGAGCCCAGCCTTGATAAGTTAGTAAGACTTCGCCTCCAGGGCTAGGTATGTAGCTCAGCAACACAGCACCTGCTTGGTAAACATAAGGTCCTGAGTGTGATTCCCAGTATCAAAATCAGAAAAAAAGAGCTTGTGTCCCAAAGGGAAAAGGGGGGGGGGGAGCTTGGCACGTAGCTTATTGTGAAGGCTCTAGGTTCAATAAAAAGAAAATAAATAACCTGAGAGCTGTGGATTCTAGACAAGTGGAGGGATTAAATAGTATCTCATTAAGGTTTACTAAAGAAACTATAGAAAATCTTCCCAACAGCACTTCCTGTCTCTGAGGTTAAGACTAGCAATCACAAAGAATGAGAGAGAGAAAATAAGAACCAGTTAGGTGAACAAGCAACACAGTTAATAAAAAAAAAAAAATATCTGGGAGAGATGACAACCAAAACAGGGATGCGGTCAGGAATAAGAAAGACCAGGGTAACCAGTCTCCACCTTCACCTGATAAAATAAAAAACAGACAAATGGACATCGAGGGACACTTGTTAAATACATAAGACACATGCACCTGCATACACCAGATCCATGTCTCCTTTACTGCCCTTCTAATTCCAAGTTGCCTGTCTGTGAGGCTCTCCCTCTCCCATACTTACCCATCAGCAGGAAGAAATCAAATGGCCAAGAGGATGTAGACAGAGGCACCCAGGCTAGAGTCAAAAAGCGCCAGAGAGCCAACCAGAGTGTTGCAAGTTCCAGGTGCCCAGCATGGGGCAGAAACACCAATCTTAACAAAAAGGAGCCAAGAAAAAATAAAAACCACAGGTGTATTCATTTTCTGATGCTCCCTGGTTTTCCAAAGTAGCTATCTGTCTTTTTCTATTTTCTGCTTTTTTCCAAATAAAGCATCTAGTCTACGTTGGTGGTATAGTGGTGAACATAGCTGCCTTCCAAATAAATCATCTTCCCTGTTTGAAACTCGACCTCTCTAATGCATTACTGGTGCCGGTTTATGACCTGGCAGTGGCACATCCCTGCCGAGCTGTGCTGTGGTGTGGCACGGTGTGGTGTCCAGCCCTCAGACATGTCAGGGCTTTTGCTCCAGGGAGCATTCAACAATACTGCCTGTGATTTTTACTAATATAAAGCTCTCAATTGTTCCAACACTATGATGGGAGACACCGTATTGCACTGTGGTGCAGAATAACACAAACCCTGGCCTCCTACGTTACCAGTTGATAATCTCTGTACCTCAGTTTCTTCATTAATAAAATAGATTAGATCTATCTCTGGTTTTTGTTGGTGGTGGCGGTGGTGGTGTTTGTGCTTTGTGTGTCTGTACAAAGACTTGAACTCAGGGTCTTAACACTGACTTACCTTTGTACTTTTTATTTTGATATAAGATCTCCCAAGTGTACCCAGACTGAACTTGAATTTTCAGTCCTCATGCCTCACCCTCCTAAGTGCTGGTGTTAAAGGTGGGAGTCACAATTTCCTTAAAGTTAAGGAAGAATTACATGCTTAGATAAAGGCTAAATTGCCTTCCACAATGTAGGCAGCTAATTAAGACCACCTGTTTGTGTTATCTGCAAAGCCCACATTTCTGCAATGCATCTTGTTCATGATGCAAACTATGTATCCTTTGAAGTTCATAAACTCATTTTGAAGAAAGATAACCAGGCTGTAACATCAGAGAGCCTTAAACCCTGGGTCATAGAATTTATTACCCATAGCGGGACTGTTCTGAGAGTGAAAACGTGCTATTATAATTAAGCCAACCAGAAACAATGCCAAGCAGATTCAATCATGCTCGAGCAGATGAAGAACCACCCTCTCATAACTTCACCTCTCCACAGGGGTCAGCAGAGAGCAAGTCACACTGTGGTGTAGCAAAAGGATCCTCTCCAGTGAGCACTGGGTTTTAAAAGCAGGAGCATGCCATGTATGAGAAACCCAGCTCCCTCTGGTCAGTTACACTATGGACTGACATATTCTGCATAAGAACCTTTTTCCTGGAGGGAAAGGTCCTTATTTCTCCATCCTTACCCTAACTTTTTATTTTTCTCTTATGTTTTTAAATATATGTTTAACCTTAACTATCAGCTTGAGTTAACTCTTAACTTAATGGGTGCTACTTACTTTTATCCATCCAGCTGTACCTTAGCTGATACTGTCTACTCATGTGCTAAATAACTAAGCTGTTATAGCAATGGGGACTGAACCCAGAGTTTACATTCTTCATTAATAAAATAGATTAGATCTATCTCTGGTTTTTGGTGGTGGTGGTAGTGGTGGTGGGTCACAACCCCCTTTTCATTTATTTTGACAGGGTCTCAATAAGTTGTAAGTCACTTTGAGCTCAAACTTGCAGTCCTCCAGCCTCGGGTTTCTAGAATGCTGCCCTTACATAATGGCTTATATAACCATGCCAGGTTCACACATACCCACAGCACTGTTTTGTCTCCCACAGAATTCAGTGGCCATTCCTGGCCACGTCCTCTGCATGAGCATGGCAGGCATGATCTTCCTTTACTGTTGGCAGATCAGAGACTCCAGGAGGTGAAGGGCATGGCAGGTCTGCCTGCTGTTGCTATACTGTCACCTAGAGCCATTGAGTCCTTAAATAAATAACAGAGCTGCAGCATTATAGGGTTTGGGGGCCAAGGCTGCATGGTTAAAACATTGGTAAAACAAGGAGGCACTTCCCAGGCAGGCCATCAAGTGCCTGCTGCCCTGAAGGTCTCCCTATTTGACTCTCGTCCACCATGAGACCTCCAGAGCTCCCTACAATCCAACACCCACAGAGTTTACACTTCCTCAAAAAGTGCCCATCATATCTGAATGTGGATCTGCCTAAGCAGGGGTAGAAGTCTATAACCTCCTTCCCACCTAGCACTGAATGTGGCAGCACTGGAAGGAGGTAGAGGCTGCAGCTCAGGGAAGCACAGTCACCTGAAGCCAGCAAAGCTGCTGGGGGTGGGGAGGAGCCCTAGCTGGCTGGGCCTCTTCTTGGGTGACATTCTCAGGCCAGGAATCCTGGGAGAGCTGCTTTGAGAACAAATAAACACCCTGCAAAAGAAGCCTTTAATCTGCAGAGGAATTTCTTTAAGAAGGAGGCCCTGAGGTCAGAACCTGCCTCTGCCCTCTCTTCAGCCTTGCCTGGAACAGGCTGCTCTCCTCTGTGTTGTCCCCCAAAGCTCTTCAGCTCCCCACCCACTCTTTCTCAGGAGAGTGCTACAGATGGCAACCACAGGAATATTTCTACTGAAGGAGAGGTTTCATCTATGTTTTTTCTTTCATATTTCAGTGCTGGTGACACACAGCCTGACAATTATGAAGGACACCCTCTACCACTGAGGAACAACCACTGCCCCAGCCCATCTCATGTAATCCTAGCATCCTCAGGAGGCTGAGGCAGGAGAACTGCTGTGAGTTTGAAGCCAGCCTAGGTTGCACAGTGTGTTTAAGGCCAGCATAGACTACATAGTGAGCCTGTCTCTTAAGCACCACAAAACATTTAAACACAAAAGCAAAAATGAAAGAAACAAGGAATCCCTCTAGTTGCCTAGCTGTCTGTTCTCAGCCAGTTGAATCCTCTGAAGCAGGTGCTGGTGGAGGAGAGGGCCTCAATAGAGCCTCTGTGTTGTGTATGGAGGGAAATAGAGGCCAATGAATGGGTGGAGTGATAGTACAGGGTTGTGGTCATGTGATGACTGAAATCAGAGTACCTCTATAATTGCAGCATGTGAGAGGCTGAGACAGGAAGATTTCAAGTTCAAGCCTGCCCAGGCAACTCAATGGTTTAGTGTGACCAGGTATAAAAAAAGGAGACATAACCTCCAGGTAAGAGATGGAGAGAGATAGACAGAGCATGAATGGGAGACCATGGTCAGAGACCAGGAGGAAGAATGTGACTCTCGTGAAAAAGGAGCCGTGGTCTCCATTTTGCTTGAACCTAACCCTATGACATGTATTGATGTATACAGAATTGACTAGGACTTTTCTTTAGTCCTTCAGCTGGCTTTAAACAATGCATATTCACATAGCCAAGGTGTTAGTGGTAGTCTTTCAAGACAACAGGCATCTTTCCACAGAACCCCCACCCATGGCTCTCTTGTGGAAGCTAGGATGGGACACAATGAGGAGCCAATGCTTCATGCTGTAGCTGGGATTGGGCTTCAAAACAGAGGCTATGCCTTCCTGGGATTTGAAAGATTACCCAGGATTACTACCTGAAGCACCGACCCTAATTAGAAACTATCTCAATTGTGCTATGCAGATTATTCTTTCTGCATGTCCTTCACTGCATTTTGCAGAGGTAAATACTGATCTCCTATCTAGCGCAGCTCTCAAAACTCACATACTTCCCACCATTCTCAGTCACTGATCAATTGAGTCAAGCCACTCCTTTCTTCATGAATGAATAAAACCTTTGGTCATGGCCTTTGTTGTGAATAGCCATCACCATAGCTAGACTTAGGACCCCTGGCTTGCACTGGGTATAGAAAATTGGAATTAACTTGGGATTCCAATAACTTATCCATGGGATTACAAATATAAACTTCTTGGACTGAGATGAGGATCAGGATGAGCTTTCTATATGAGAAGGGAGGGAAGGACAGACAGACAGACAGAAGACAACTCTGGATTAGGGGAGACCTAGAGACTGTTTTGGTGATATCAGGCAAAGAAACTCCCAATCTTCTAGATATCTGGGACAAGTTCATATTCTCTAAAATCAAAGAATGCATTTTAGAAACAATGGAGGTTAAGCAGAATGTATTTATAAAGGAAAGAAAGCTTCTGTCTGAGACAGGGAAAGAAAAGGACTCAAGTGGGTTGGCAAAGATCCTGTCATTGCTAGGGATTTTATACAGCAAAACCAAGAGGTGAGGTGGACCCAAAGTGGCAAATATGGGAAATCATAAAAGTGGGAATGAGGTGGAACAAAACTGTAGTCAGGCAATCACACTGTAATTCCTCAGGTAAAATAATTAAATTGGGATCAAATGGGAAAGTTAATGAAGTAGTAACAGGGATGAACATAGAACAAAGACTTTTCCTGTAGGAAGCTGAATTAGTGACTCTTCCTGGATTTCTCAAAGTGTATTATTGACTTAGAAAGAAATATTCTGCAAGATTAGAATTCAGAATAGATGCTGCCAAAGTCCTTATCAAGTTGAATGTGGGGAAATCAGAGAAATCATGTACTAAAAAAGAAAATGTATTCTATACTCAAATTCTGTAATTACTTTAAAGAAAAAGTCATTTAAATCACATTCCCCCACCCCCGCCCGCCCCCGCCCAGCTCCTGAGACCGGCCAGAGACAGC
>PVKA01041533.1:0-18027 GCA_004027165.1 Ctenomys sociabilis | reverse complement strand
TCTTTTTCTAGTTGTCGGAGGTGCAACATTAAGGTGCTAATTTGTTCCCTTTCCATTTTCCTAATGTGTGAGTTTATAGCTATTATTTTCCCTCTAAGAACTGCTTTCATCGCATCCCATAAATTCCGGTAAGTTGTACTTGAATTTTCATTGAATTGTAGATATTGTTGAATTTCTTGTTGAATTTCTTCTATGACCCCTTGATTGCTGAGTAGGGTGTTGTTTAGTTTCCATGAATTTAGCGGGTTTTTCTGGTTTCTTTTGTCATTTATTTCCAATTTCATTGCATTGTGGTCAGATAGTATGCATGGGATAATTTCTATTTTCTTGCATATACTTAGGCATGACCTCTGAACTAGTATGTGGTCTATTTTGGAAAATGACCCATGTGCAGCTGAAAAAAATGTGTATTCAGCTGTGCTTGGGTGGAACACTCTGTATATGTCCACCAGGTCCAATTGTTCCAAGCTCTTGTTCAGTTCTGCTACTTCCTTGCTAATTTTTTGTCTGGTTGACCTATTTTTTTGAGATAAGGGTGTGTTAAGATCTCGTGTTAAGTTTGTGTTCTTAGACATTAAGTTTTTCATGTCCCTTAAGATTTGTCTTACATAGTTGGGTGCTCCTGTGTTTGGTGCATAGATATTTATGAGTGTTACCTCTTGTTCTTGAATTTTTCCCCTGACCAATATATAGTGGCCTTCTTTGTGTTGCTTGATCATTCTTGGTTTGAAGTTGAGACTGTCTGAGAACAGAATTGCTACTCCTGCTTTTTTCTGAGGTGCTGGGGCATCTAGTATTGTTTTCCATCCTTTGACTTTGAGCCTATGGATGTCCTTTTGAGTTAAGTGTGTTTCTTGTATGCAGCATAGTGTTGGATTTTGTTTCCTAATCCACTGTGCCAGTCTATTTCTCTTAATTGAAGAATTGAGTCTGTTTACATTTATGGTTATAATTGAAATGTGCTGAGTTATGTTTGTCATGATATTTAGCTGGTGTTGTTTACTCCTTTGTAAACTGTGTTTAATTGACTGTCCTATTTAGTGGGTTCCTTCCATTCTTTTGCATAGAGTTCTGGTCGTTGTGGTCTCTCTCTAGAACCTCTTTCAGCAGCCTGTGAAGGGATGGCTTTGTCATCATGAAATTCTTTTGTTGTTCTTTGTCGTGGAAGTACTTCACTTCTCCATCAAACTTGAAAGAGAGTTTTTCAGGGTATAGTAGTCTGGGCTGGAATTTGTTATTGTGTAGGACTTGAAGAACTCTGCTCCATGCTCTCCTTGCCGTCATTGTTTGTGTAGAGAAGTCGGCTGTAATTCTGCTGGGTTTTCCTTTGAATGTGAGCTCCTTCTTCTCTCTAGCAGCTTTCAGTATATTATTTTTGTGTTGGATTTCTGCGATCTTAGCTATTATATGTCTTGGTGTGTTTCTACTTGGGTTGAGGTTATTTATTGTTCTGCATGCTTCGGTGACCTGAATGTTGGATTGTTTCCTCATATTTGGGAGGTTTTCTGCTATTATTTCTCCCCAAATTCTTTTTATGTCATTTGTATTGACTCCTTCATTCTCGTTGATACCAATTATTCTCACATTGTTCATTCTGGCGTCATCCTGCAGGTGATGGACTATTTTTTCCTGCATTCTCGTTGTTTTTAAGAGATCCTTTCTCACCTTTTCACTAGCTGCTTCGGCATCTTCAAGATCTGAAACTTTGTCTTTGCTTTCACTCAGACGGTTTTGTAGACTCGTGATTGCTATTTTTAGTTCTTCTATATCTCTTTGACTGTGTTTCATGTGTTCTATTTCTTTTCTGTATTGCTCATTCAAGGAATCCATCATATTTCTGATCTCCTCAATTTTTTTTATCCATGTCTTCTCTAGAGGTAGTTATTAATCCTTTTTCTGCTGTGTTTCTTCCAAGTTGGATTTCCTCTGTATATTTCTGGACTTGTTTCAGTATTTCAGATCGTATGAGTTCAAAAAGTTCTTTTTTGATTTCAGAACTTATTTCTGCTTTGAGTTCCTCATGATCTTTCTGTTGTTGTTTCTTTGCTTCAGATGCTGTTAATTCATATATATCAGTTGGAATAGTGCTCTCTGCACTTGTTCTGGGTGAGCATCATTTTTCCACCCAATGTTTCTGGAATTCATTCTTTATTTCAGATTTTATGTATTCAAATATTTCTTTTTTAATTTGGGGAATTACTTCTCATTTTATTTCCTCTATAGCTTTCTGCTGTTGTTCCTTTGCTGCTGTAGCTGAGTTCATTCGTTGCAGCTGAGCTAGTGTCCTCTGCCCTTCCTGATGGACTCGAGGTCTGGGATTGCATTTTTCCCCTTCTCTTTGTCATTTTGTATAGCACTGATCTTTGACCTTTGGTGTAGAGCTTTGGTGCAGCTATAACCTTAGCTTGTTATGAGATTTGGATGCCAGTCTATTAAGTTTGAGATTTTCCAGGTATGCCTATCCTGTGTCTAGCTGTTGTGTTCAGTTCCTTTTTTGGTGCAGCCCCTTTGGTTCTTCTCTGTTGGTTCCTGGGGTCAGCCCTCCTGTGTCAGGCAGGTCGTTCCCCAGGTGGGTGGGCCTGGGCTTTGGTGGATCTTCTGGGTTCACAAAAGGATAGTGGATGATCTTATTCACTGAGTAGGCTGTACTGAGCCAGCCAGCTTGTGCTGGGTCCGGGTCTACATGCCATAACCCGAGAAGGCTGGGAAAGGTCCCTCTCATGAAGTGCGCCTGGAGCCCTCACTCACAGGCCAGGCTCTGCTGGGTTTCAGTCCATAGCGTGGGACCATGGATTGCTGAGAAATGTCCCTCCCACGTGGCAGGCTTGGAGTTCTCACTCCAGGGTGACCTGCACTGGGTCTGGGGCTGTGGGGTGGGACCGGTAATCACCTGGAAATGTTTCTCTGGCACAGTGTGCCTGGAGCTGTCACCGGGACATGGGGGGGGTGGCGGGCAGGTAATCCCTGGGAAATGTATCTCAGGCACGGCGGGCCTGGAGTTCTACACTCACTGACCTTTGATGCCCAGAGAATCGGGGAAATTCCCACTTGATCAGTGGACTTTAGGTCAGGGGATCCGGGGAGGTGTTGGTCAGTGGGTCCTGAGGTTTCAGGCCAGTCACTGGCTTGGAGGGGTTGGGGATAGGGATCCGCATAGCGCACATGGGAAGAAGCCAAAGGCTCTCCCTCAGACTCATCACACTCTCACTGATCTGGAAAGCCTGGTGAGTCCTGTAAATTCGCTCTCACTGGGAGAGCTTGGTGCGGGATCCAGGAGGCCGCTGGAGTCAGCCACTGTCTCAGACCGGTCTCTGGCTGGGCAGGCGTGGGCGGGATGGAGGAAGATGGCGGAGTCGGCCGCGCTGTCTCTGGCCGGTCTCTGGGGCTGGGCGGGCGCGGGCGGGATCGAGGAAGATGGCGGAGTCCTGTCATTCTAACTTTTGAAATAACTTCTGTGGTCTTTTGATCAGATGGCAGACCTGAGTAACTGCAGCTTAGATTTCAGTAACTATGATGTCAACAATATTTTCTATGTGCCCTTTGCAAAAAGGTTGCTGTTTCTAATTTGAATAAATTTTTATCATTAAATATTCATCATAAAAAACAAGAAAGATCCCAAATCAGTGAGTATAGCTTGGATTCTATAATAGGAAAATAATAAGAGCTGAAGAAAGAAAATTTGAAAAGATCAGAAAGGAAAGAGTGAAATAGAAAATACAAAGAAATAGAAAACAATCAAAGACACAAATCCAGCAGATGGATGTAGTTGACAAATCTCTACCCAGGATTCCAGGATAAAAGGGAAAGGGCACAGATTTCCAAGATCTTGCTTTGTAAAGGTGAAATCACTATAGGTTCGAAAAAGAATAGAAAAATATTACTAACCACTTAGATTAGATAAATAGATTGTTCAAAACTATGAAAGATCATGGAAAAGGAGGCAAATCAAGGAGTGCTATGTCTAGGAGAGACATTTAATTTATCATTAGAAATATTTCAGTAATGCCAACTACAGGCTCAACCTCAAAGGAATTAACAATAGCTATTATACACAATTCGAAAAGGAAGAAATATATTCTAACTCATTTATTTTAGTTACCATTCAACCGATCTAAAACCCACCAAAGCAAGTCAAGAAAATGACCAACCAAATTTCTACATATAGATGAAAAAAATATCCTGACAAAATTACCAGGATAAAAGTCAGTTAGAGAACTGTCTTGATAAAATCCTATGATGCAGGGTCCACCAACATATAAAAAGAATAACATATTAACACATATTAATATAGCTCAAAAATTGAAGATCAATTTATTATAAAAGTAATCATATAATTCACTATATTAAGAAGGAAAATAGTACCTGATCCCCTCAATAGTTGCAGAAATGTCATAAAATATTTCACCAAGTCCAATATGGATTTTTTATGAAAAAAAGAAAAAAAAAACTTCCAGCAAGTTAGAAATAAAAACAAATATCCTAAACAGATCATAAGACTTTACAACCAAGGTTTATACCAATGTCATACCAGTGTAAAAAGAAAAAGCTCTCTGCTTTGAGATAAGATAACTTTTTCTCTTCCCGTGTATCCAACATTGCATTGGAGATTTTAACAGATGCAGCAGAATAGAAAAAATGAAATAACTTGCATGTAGACCGGAGAAAGCAAACTAAGCTGTCCGTCTACAGACACGACTGTTGATGTTGTAAATATGAGAGAAACTACAGAAAATCAAAGAGCATCCAGACAACAATACCACATGCCTCATTTGTGGATTCAAGGCCAATAAAAACAAAGCTAATAATGTTCTTACACAATCACAATAAAGAATTTAAAATTGCAATTTAAAACTATTTGTGATCCAGTGCCACACAACGTAACACACGTAAGGATAAGTGTCTGGAGGCCAATGCTGGGGATGCTGCTCTGTATGGGGAAGCGTGAAGGAGCCAAGCACACGAGCGGACTTGTACCAAGGTCATGGGTCGGCAGCTACAGCGCTTCCCAGGGCCCAGCTCCCTAACTTATCTACAGCAAATCCTTCCCAAAGCTACAACATGTGTTTCTCTTTCAGCGTGGGTACGTATGAAAATTTGATTCAAACTTTTTTAAAATTAGAAAAAGCACAAATAGTTTAAACAAATGGAAGAATAAAGTTGGAGGCTGGATATTGGTTTTGAGAGTTATTTTGAGACTTATTTGAGACTTAGTACTACTTACTATGATAATCTTGTCAGCGTGGTGTTAAAAGTAAACAGACCAGTGAAACAACGTACAGCCCGCAGGAGATTCAGAGCAATATAAAGAAGACTGAGTATCGTGCAAGGTGATTTAGTGAAGAAACACTTTTCAGGGAGTGTTTCTAGAGTAGCTGGGTGTCTGCATCCTCCTGCGAGGAAAACAGCTCATCTACAGAGCACACCAGAGAGTAATTCAAAATATGACATAGATTAATGTGTGAAATGCTAAAATAAAGAAAATAAAACTTTCAGAAGCGTACTTAAGAGGAAAAAGCCTTTCTTCAAAAAAGTATGACACTATAAGCACAAATCAGGTAGGAATAGAATGACAAATCAGACTTCATAAAATGTAAACTCTTGCATGTAAAAGATGGAGTTAAAAAGGAGGCCTGGGAGCCATGTGAAGTGGCACAAGTGTGGAATTCAGCACTTTAGGAAGCTGAGGTAAAAAGACTACAAGTTCACGGCCAACCTGGGCAACTTAGCAAGATCCTGTCTCAAAATAAAATAGAGCTGGAGATGTTATTCAGTTTGAAGGCCTGGAGTTCAATCCTCAGTACCAGGGTATGACAGGGGGGCAGAGAGAGGGGCAGAGAGAGAGGGAAACAGAGACAAAGGGAGACAGATACAGATACAGATAGACCCAGAGAGAGACAGAGACAGAGGAGACAGAGACAGAGGAGACAGAGACAGAGAGACTTTGCAGTGTGTAACCCGGTAAAAAGGTAGGCTTGGGGAAATGCTAGATCTGGCCCCATGTGTGCAATGGATTTTCAAAATGATCATAAAAGATAAGTATTTGGAATTGATTCAGGATACCAGATAGCCAGCACAACGCAACTAAAGGCAGTAGTGAAGAAAGAATTCCAGAACTGTTTCAAAAAGCAACAAAAACAATAGAATGAGTGTATTTGTAGAAGAGGAGAATATTTTGAGATTAATGACTCTGAAATTTTACTAAAATGTTTTTAAACTTTAAACATTTTGAAGGGCCAGCCAAATAGCTCAGTGGATTAAAGTGCTGCAAGCAGGTGCAGAGGCCCAGGGTTCGATTCCTGGGCCTGCCGTGCTCTTCCCACCCTGGAACCTGCTGAGATGGTGAGTGGCATACACTTGTAATCCCGGGTCTTGGGAGGCTGTAAACAGGAGGATCACTACAAGTCCAATCTAGTAGTGAGACCCTGAACACCTAAAATACCCTTCCCTAAAGTACAAAAACAAAAAAAAAAAACTAAGCATTTATCATTTTTAACATTTATCATACATCCTAGTACCAGAATTAAAATATACATTCATTTTTTAGAAGTTTTCCTTTGTCTCTTTTCAATATTAAAAAGGTGTCTTCTAAAAATTAGAAATATAAACTATGAGGAGGGACAAAGTAAAGCATCATTCTTGTTATGGTCATGCTTTGTGCTTCGTACATCAACCACTACCCACTGCAGGCGCAAAGGTCTTCCTCGTATTTTCTTCTACAGCTCTCTTTGTGTTTTATCTTTCTGTCATCAAATCCATTTTGAGGTTGTTTGCATATAAGATTTGAAGCAGAGTTGGAGACAATGTTTTGCATATGAATGTCAATATTTTTTGCTTGAAATTTTTAGTATTTTTTCCCACACTGATGTAGTTCAACAATTTTGATGCAAAATATTTGATTTAAAAAAAATTGCAAGCATTGGGAGGGCGCTGATGCTGTGAGCCAGCCTGCATGGCAGTGGTGTGTCACTGTTAACTCTGCCCATCTGTGAACACCTTTTATCCCCCTATTTCTTTCAATTTCTGTTGTCTTGCTTTGCAGCAAATATTGGGTCAGAATATTTTAATTTTTAAGAACTTGTGGCAGCTGGTTTTTAAACCAGCTTATGGAGGACAAAGATCGCACTGCTGCTCAGAACTGAAGAAACAAAGCGCCATGAAGATGGGACCAAGCTGCACTGCTAAACCATCTTTGACGGAAGTCAGTGCTTTAGATGCCCGATTCTTTTTTTTGAATAATATTTTGCAGAGGCTCAATATTAATTGCAGTGAATTTGTAGAACACCTTAAATAACCTGCAAAAAAGATAATAGTGATCTTTAACTGATGGACTGAAAGTTTCAAAAAGAATCAGATTCATTCAAAACCAACATTAGCAAGACAGAATAAGAGAATAATCTAGTTAAGGCTTTTGGGTAAAAAAGAAATACATGGATTTTTCTGTTTTTTGACATAATTTATCAACTGACTTTGAAGAGAATCCTATTCAAATTTGTTCTTTTTAAATAATTTTTATTCATTTTAATGAGAAAAAAGTTAAATAGCAATGAAATAGTTTCAAAACAGGTTAGTAGGATTGTTTATAATAATTAATATATTGCACATTGTTGTCTTCATATTAGTTATTCAGAGGACTAGATGCAGACATGATATCTTATCTAAACAATATCAGTACAAACTTTTATTCTCAGTGAATTAAGAGAAAGTAGCTGAATATCTATCCTCTCTTATGTGTGTATAATATAAATATATATTATATGTATATATACATATAATATATATAATTATTCCCCCCTTTATATAAAGGGGGGAGTAATAATATATATTATTTTCCTTCCTCCCCTTTTTTTTCCACAACAAAATTGTCTTTTATTTACACTTTTGTGAAAAGGTCCTTTAAAGACTTCTCCAAATACAGCTTCTCTAACTGCTGTGGAACACCCATCTCTGGCAAAACAAAATGAAAAAGGGGGATATGTTGGGAGCCATGAAGCTAAGAAATGAATCAAATATATGTAGGCGGGACTTGACCCAGTGCCTGAAGCAAACAAGCAACTTCACTCCTGAGATGAATATCCTGTCTGGTTAAGGTTTGCTATCACATGCTAAGCAACCTATTGTGCTGTATTACTAACTTCCTATTTAAATTTGAATAGTCCCTACTGCAGGTTGCCCAGAACTAAGAAGTGTCTCTTAAAGAATGAGATCTTTCGTCAGTGAGACAATGTGTTCTACTACAAAGGGTATTAGATTAAGAGAAAGCAAACCCAGACCGTATTTTTACCTGGACACTACCTATGTGCAGGGACTTGGGAGGGAGTGTTTTCCTCTGAGAGAGCCACTTGCCTAACCTAGCAGCTGACCCCCATCACAATGCTTTTGGTCATAGATCTCTGGACCTCACCCAGTACATCACCGTGGTTCCAGGACTCAAAGGCAAGAGAATCATAGGAATTTGTGCTTTTAGTGTTACACATGTATACCGTTGTGCAGCAACACATCCATAGGTGGGCTTTGGGGATTATTGCGACAAATAATCCTTAGAATTCTAAAATCCTACAGTTCCGTGAAAGCACTGAAGAAAAATGGAGATTCTACCTCTTTTCTAATCAGGCCCTAATGATCACAGTTGTTACTGATTAGAGGAAAAGAAAGATTCATTTAAAATTAAGAATAATTATTGAAATAATGAAAATAAGAGTCCTTAATATCAAGTAGTTAACGCAAGCAGCAATGAATAAAAGAGCATTCCATTGTCCTCTGTTTTAAGATTCTTGAGAATATTGACAATTTTCCACTCCCTCCTTTAGGGAAGTAGGGAAAAAAGATGAACTTATTCAGAATTCCGTGTACTTTGCCCTTTAGAAGTAGATGGTGTTACTGAAAATAATACGGATTCCAGCACATTACAATATATAAATATCAGAACCTGAATATAAATGTGAAACACATCTTTGGCCTTTGGGATATTAAAATGCTTGATGAGCCATGGAGACACATTAAGTACAAAAAACAAAGAAAAAGTGGTCCTTCTAAGGTAAATTATGAATCCATGCAGGAAGAACAATGTCTTATTTGCTGTCTATAGCATTTCATGTATTTTGGAGTTTAATAACTCTTCAGTAAGCCATAGTCATTATATTTATCATCATGAATTAAGTCATGCTAGAGCTAGTACCTTAGCCGTAGTTACAAGATGCAATAAATATAATTTTGATACCACATGGTATATTATAAATAAATAAATATATATATATATATATATATATATGTATATATTCATAACTTTTTGGAATCTCTTATTTTATTAGTACTTTATGACCTAGCATTAACTCATTGAGTCTGTTAGTTTTTGTCTATTTTCTTTTAATTTAAGTTTAGATATACAGTTTTACATAAACTCACCCAATTATGCATTTGGTGACTTATTTTGTACATATTATTGCAAAGCACCTCCAGAGCACATTTAAAAAATTCATTTACTCTTTTCTCACAGATTACTCTATTTTTTTTCTATTGTTATTAATCATCCCAAATGTTTTAGCAAAATGTGTCTCCCACCCTGTTCTTGTTAGGCCAGGGAACCTCTACACCCCTCGGTCATGTGCACAACTTCGACTGTTGCCAGAGTATCATTACATTTCCATCTCTGTTCCCTGAAGAATATGACCAGCTTCTGCTAGACCTGTGAGCTTTTGGCCCTGCTGCTGGGCTTCAGTGGGGGTGCAAAATTAGTATGCTTTACTCACTAGTGTTT
This sequence comes from Ctenomys sociabilis, assembly GCA_004027165.1. Lineage (NCBI taxonomy): Eukaryota > Metazoa > Chordata > Mammalia > Rodentia > Ctenomyidae > Ctenomys > Ctenomys sociabilis. The sequence continues at coordinate 8,273 of PVKA01041533.1, read as the reverse complement.
TTATGAATATTATGATTTCCAACAAGAAATCACATGAATCCCTGGTGTGCGAGAGATATTAAAGTTCAAACGTGACAACTGTGAATTGTCAGTGGTGCAACTAGGGACCAGACAGAGCTGCAGTGACTAAAACAAGAAAGTCCCCAACTCAGCAGAGCAGGGCCAAGTGAGCTTTGAACAGGATTCTGTTATTACTACCTCAAATATAGTAGATATTTTAAAAAATGACTGAATGAATGATAGACATAAGGAATTTTCATCAAAACTCCTAAAGAGATGACTATCTGAGGCTTTCCTTTGAAAACTTTTTTTTTTTTTTTTAATTGGTGGAACAGGTGATTGAACTCATGCCCTTGTGCTTGTCAGGGAAGCACTTATTCCACTGAACCATCTCCCCAGCCCTGAAAACTGGGTTCTTGAACATTAATCCTGAAATGTCAACATCACTGGGGGTGAGAAACACTGAGCATATTACTAAGGCAAGTTCTTGGGTGTGTCTGCATGGCCAAGGAGGTATAACCTTGTGCATTATACCTGGTCCCTTTCCTGTTCCTCTCCCACAGTGCTTAGCTCTACTTTCTGTCCCCTTCCCCTGCCAAGTTCCTACCCTTGATCCAATGGAGGATGGACTGAATTCCTCCAAAGCATGACCTTTCCTCTGTTTGGGTGTGAATTTTGGGCACTGTATGAATACATGCTCTAAGTCTACAGATACAGTGAATGTGGTAGGAATATAAATAAATTCGCTCATGTAGAATTATGCCATTTCCAGGGTAAAGTCACCGCCTCCTATACTGCTTCGTGTTCTTTCAGTAAGAACCTGGATGCCTACAGTACTAAGGATGAAAAGCTTTGTTCTGTTTGCAGCGTAAGTCCAATGGCAGACCCTTGGATCTGTTCCCTCTCACTTAACACATGTCCCTCACTGGAACTGCTTCAGAACAGCTACTCAGGTCAATGAGGGCAATGAGCCCCTTTCACCCTGAAGTATGACTTTAGTTGTTCAGCAAGTGGAGCTTTCTAAAATAAGAATGTGCAGGGCGGCCCCTTCACTGCCCGTTAGGTCAGGTTATCTTTAGCATCATCAGTTTTAATACTGGAAGATTTCAGGTTGAACCGACCCTATGAGACATTTCTGCTATTTTAGTAACAAAAGACAGAAGGTCATCTAATTTCATTTAGACCTATTTTGAGGGTTAGTTATTACATTTCAAATATTTAGAAAAATATCTAGGGAAAATGCATGTTGAATTTCAATACCATCGTAGACTCGCTGGGCTCTCTGAATTATGGTCCTGAAGGTTTGACTTTATAAACCTATCCCCAAACATATCAAACAGTCTTTCCTGCAGCCCAGTACCTGGTTTTTACGTCCATCATCTCTTTTCCCCATTGCAATGGCCTACATAGCAGCTACTGTTACTTTCATTTTACAAGTAAAGAACATGGGGAGACAGTCCTAGAAAGTTTAAGCAACCAATCTCAAGTTATTCTTGTAGAAGGGTGAAAAACCTGATTTGACTCGGAAGTCCTTGGCTGCCATGGAAGCAAGCCTGAAGGCCACTGCCCTGGCACAGGCACTCTTCTGGAGAAGTCTTTGAATGGCCACTTTCCTGTCGAAGTTTGTACTGTTTCTGTTTCACAGGCTCTGCTGTTTTTCTGCTCCTGGTACCGGTGCCATCTTCCTAGTATGTTACCCAGCTCTGGCTGTAGAATACATCATGAATAAGAGGGGGAAAAGTGCCCAGGAAATGAATGGGAAGGTGGTTCTCTCTCTTGGGGCAGGGCAGCAAGAAGGTGGGGGCACAATACTGCAAATCCAACAGCTATTTCTGGTTTTCACCTCAGGCTGAAAAGCCTGGATCAAGTGAGAGCTTCGTTGCCGCTGTCATGGGATGTGAAAGTGACTTACACAGATGGGGACCTTTTTCTCCAAGCTTTTTCAAGAAGTTTTATAAAAATAAACAATTTAAAGAGGGTTCAAATAAACAGGACAGGATCTGATTTAAAGAAAAGAGAACAGACTGTCACGCTCTTCAGAGTTCAGGTGTAAACTTCACCAAAGGGGTCTGTGCGGCTGACAGCCCTACAAAAGCTACTAGACATGAGGGGACCCAGGACACTGCAAATAAAACGTATAGACATGGCTTTTGGTGCATGAGGACTGGGAATTTACCCTTCTACGGTCTTCCAATTACAATTATGAGGATGTCGATATCTTATTTAAAGTGCATTATTCAGGAATAAAATATATAGTTTAGTATTTACTGGATAGAATTTAGGATAAGCCTGAAGTATGAGATAGAGACACAACATTCAACCAGAAACCAAATAACTTTCTCTCCTTCTTCCTCTCCTTTTTCTGTTTTCTTTTCACTTTTTATCTGTTCCTTTTTTTATGGACCAAGTGTTCATCCCAGAAATAATTTTAAGTCACTGTCCAGGACAGGGATCCATTAGACTAACTACAGATTTCCTACAACCCATTTCTAAATGCTCAGGAGAAAGAATCTGATTGGCCCTGCTCTGGTCCAATCAGCTGCCAGAAAAGAAAAACCAGCTGCTCTGAGAAGCAACATAAAAATATCCCAGGTTTGGGATGGCAGAACACTTACCAGAGAGCCTGAGGATGCTTTCTCCTCCCCGCAGGCAGAGAATATAAAGGTAATTGCCACGGGGTGTGCGTTCTGGTTCTAACACGGTACATTTAATTCCTGATGGCCAGAGAAACTAGTGGGATCGTGCTTATTCAAATCTCTTACAGCTTTTGCACACAGCAAAGGATTCGTTTTATTTTAGTTCTTCAAAAGACACGCAGAGCTCTTCCTTCCCACCACCACACGCGCACCATATTCTGAGCACCCTTCCCTGACTCCCATTCCCTGCTGCGTACACCAGAGACAACTGTAAACACGAAGAACGAAGAACGTGTTATTGGCCTGATGGCAAGAAGGATAATAATACCTCCCTCCAGCACTATTCAAAGGGATGCTGCTGACAATGAATACACTACTGTTTATTGGGAACTTTGAGTTTCTTAGAAGACAGTCACTGTGTAAATACAAGGTATTATTACTATTATTACCATGTTTAACATTTGGTTAATAGTAGGAAAGTTCTTTCACAATCCTGGCTGTAAACTATAGCTGTAAATTTTTTCCTCCTTTGAAGCTGTTCCAGAGGCTTTGAACAATGATACCAAAGTAACAATTCAAGTACAACACTGTGCCTAATGAATAACAACGCTCTTGATTAATGGCACTTGTTCAACATCACACTGACAGAACTATGAAGTGTAAAAAAAAAAAAAAAAAAAAAAAAAAAAAAAAAAAAAAAAAAGGAGTTTCTGCCTACTGTGATTTTTTTTTCTCCATTACAAAAAAGGCATCATCAGAGATGATTTTTTTTAGAGCTGGAGTTTTTTACTACCTTTTTGTCTATTCAACCGCTGCTGTATTTTTCATTGGACAAGTACTGTGCATTTGTCTCACGCTGGTGTTCCATATCATACGGATCCCACTCAAGAGATCCACTGTAGGAGCAGCTAAGTATTTCCACAGGCAGCAAGCTCCCTGTTACCCTGGTGCAAGACCTCAGCCCGGGTCAGAAAGCTAAAGGGGTGAGGAAGCAGGGAGGTCAAACTGTGCTGACAGGGGCTCACGGATCGCAGGGGACAAAAACTGGCCAGGTGCTGGGAATATCTATCACAAAGCCACTGGTGAATTGCAGGTGACGAGAGGCATACTTCACAGTGCTGTATCAGACTTTATGTATTTTACTAACCTTATTTCATGGGGTTGAAGCTATACAGTTTTATGGGCCCCCCAACCCTCGATGCGTTGGAAATAAATTCCTCCCTGGCTGTATATCAGAGAATGACACTGGCTGTTGGCCCATGTCTCCAGGCAAATGCACTTGTACTGTCTTGCCTTTTCTCTCCTCCTGAGGCTGGGATGCAGGGCACTCCTGTATGACCTGCCAAGGAGGAAAAAGCCTGCAATCCAAGGTGAGGGAAGCAGTATAACCCAAATGCTGGCTTTAGCTTCTTGTTACATTCCTGTCCTGCAAATTGTTCAATCCAGTGGGGATTTGAATGGTTAGCACTGTCGTCAGCTATCTCTGCACTCCAGCTTTTCTCTCTCCTGGCAGGAGCATGTGGGACACAGACTTTACAAACAGTAATAATAACCCTACTTTAGCTTTCACATTTTTGCAGTTGTTATTATGTCATCAAGCTAAATGACCATAATTGACCCCCACAATGAAATGGTGCCAACATTTATGTGACTAGCAACTGCAATTGCACAGGCTAGCAGGCGTGTGCTTTGCAAATAAAAATTTTGCTGAATAGTTGAAATCTCAGGTTTCTTTGTGGACCTGGGTATTTCTGAATTATAATGCAAAGCGATTTGTTTTTAAAACAGAAGATCTCTGCACATGGGAACCTAAACAGGGGGTCGGGGATAAATAAGTATTAAACAGATATTTTTAGGATTCACAGGAGCCCTTGTCTTTGGGTTTGATTTAAATACAGAATGATGAGTCGTGAGACTCTTCCCCTGAATACAGAGTTCTTGTAATTCTATTTCTCATCTAAAGGGTGCATGCTGAGTACACATAAACACGCATGCAGAAGCACAGCATCATTGCCATAGTGAAGTTTGCATTGGCCTTTGCAGTCCTTCACCAAAGCTGACATTCAGCGGGGACATGCTGGATAGCAGGAAGGGGAGGGAAAAGACAAAACTCCGAGCAATAAATACTCAGACCTAAGACTGTAGCTGTGATTTCTGTACTGTACAGTTGGGAGACAATCTTAGCTAAATTAGTCCTCACAATTTTCAGCCCATCACTGAGAAATTAGGAACATTTCAAGATGGCTATTTCAATACATGTATGAATAGACAAGTAAAAGAACAGAATCTATTTGCTCCCACTTCCCAAGGAACTATTTTATTCCAAATGCCTAATTTTCATTGGACAGTTTTTCAAAAGTTGGCATAGCGCCTTAAAAAGCAAACATACACCATCGCCATAGACCAACAGAGAAAGATAACCTTTTTTTTTCTTTTTTTGTCTTTTTGAGACAGGGTCTCACTATGCACTTCAGGCTGGCCTTAAGCTCACTTTGTAGCTCAGGCTGGTCTCGAACTCACAACAATCCTCCTGCCTCAGCCTCCCGAGTGCTGGGATTACAGGCATGCGCCACCACGCCTGGCTGAGAAAGATAACCTTATAATTAGCTTTATTTAGATTTATTCAGTCTTCAAAAGTCTTGTTAGTTCAAGCACCATTATTCAAGCCTTTCAAAAGTATTCACATAGGATTTTATTTTTGCTGTCTTTTTGAGGCAGGGTTTCACTATACAGTTTAGAAGGGCATTGAATTCACTTTAAGCTCATAGAGATCTGTCTGCCTCAGCTCCCCAAGTGCTGGGATTACACACATGCACCATCATGCCTGCCCTTCACATAGGATATTGAAACAAGTTCCAAAACATTCTCTTAATTCTACCTCATGTCCCAGAAACAATCTTCTCTTTCTCTTCTGCTGCTCTCCTTAACAAGAGCCTCCTCAGAGAGAGTAACCAATATTTTCTCTCAGTGTTGAAATTGGAATTAAGAAAGATCATCGATTTCCCATTATGAAGAGAAAATGTTGGATTTGCTGATGGGAACTCAGCTTTCCTCATTGCTGGAGGAGCTTGGGACCTCACTGTTGCTGAGGACAGTTGTGGTACCTTTGGGGGAGCTCTGCTGCTTATCTTGATCACTGCTTCCTGGCTTCCTGGCTCCAGGTCAGATTCCTTAGTCTGTTAGCACAGATACTTCATCCCTCTGGCACAGGCTTCTTGGCTTTCACCACTGACCCATGGGCCATAAAGCAGGCCTGCATAAAACATTGTCATAGGCTCTAGGCCTCAAGCTGGACTCCTGGGGGCATTGTCAGGAGCTCTAGGACTTCAGCTGGACTGATGTAGGATATTAGGATCCAGGCCCTCATCTGGATTCTTTGGTCTTCAGTGTGTGGACAGATTTCCTGCACCCCTTGGATATGATTCTTTGGGTAATTCATTATAAAATAATATTATGAAATGTGTCCTGTATTGCATTGTTTCCCTTGCAAAACCCAACCATAATGGTCCCTTACTCTTATCTCTTTCAATCTAATCATAATTCTAACTTACATCACTGTGTGTGAAAACTAGTTATTACTAGAAAACTTATCAGATTTGTACTTTACTCATTGGCAAGATAAAACACAAGACTCCTGCAGTTGAAGAAGGAAAGGTTGCCTCTGGCTCCCCTTAGTAACAGCTTTAGTTCATAGCAGGCTGGCTGCAAGGTACACAGAGGAAAAGCAGCTCATCCTGGGCAGAAGGCAGGAGGGCAGCAAAGCACTGAAGTAGCGAGGAGGTGACAACACTGACTCTCATCCTATCCACGTTACTCTATCCAGGTAGTGCTCATGCCTCAGTGAGGGACCCTTAGTCCTAGCATCGCACCATTATTCTCAGAATCACATCACTGATCCTATCACCACACAGCCAAGACCCAACCTCCTCCAAAAAGCCCCACCTATAACAACATGAGGCTTTAGAGAGACAACAACATCTAAGCTATAACAATTATTAATTCTTTTTTATGTGGTTTGGCCACAGTAATACCAGCCACTCTATACTACCACCTTTTTCTCATTTCAACTTTCATTCAGTAGAAAGGAGTTACTTCTTCCTTCTTATTTGACCTCAGCACCATCTCATTCAATGTCTTGTTTTTTATGTATTCAGCATAGGGTCTCACTATGTAGATCGGACTCATAGTGATCCTCCCATTTCAGCCTCCCAAGTACTGGGAATACAGGCATGCACCACCATACCAACTCTCATTCACCATTTAAGCACACCTCTGGGTCAGGGCCGATATGGCCTGTGTTGCACAGGATCAAATCCTGGCACCCCGCACTCTGCCTAAGCAGCCCACTGGACTACCTGGCTGGCGCTCAATGTCTTTTATTCGATTGCAGAGCCATCTTTTGTAGTGTCTTTGCTCTTATGTAATAGCTGGGTCACAATATTATTAAAGCATGCAGGAAGAATACATGTTAATCTTATGTTTAAAATGCTTCTTAAAGGGCTGGCGAGATAGCTCAGTGGATGAAGTGTCTGCCTAGGCAAGCACAGAGACCATGGTTCCATCCCTGGCATCCTTCAGCAGCGCTGGGAAGGGTGAAAACAAGAGAATCAATATGAGTCCAAGTTGCATAGCCAAATACATTTTTCAATACTTCTTAGCCCAAATGAATGACCGATTTCTAAACGTCTGGTCATTTTCTATAAACAAGCAAATCTTGCTTATTGAACATAAGTATTACACACACGCAGTGGCATATGAGGTCATGAACATTTTCATTTGTCACCAGTTCAGCCTACAAATAGAAGCCTTTGGCAAAGCTTTGGGATGTTTTGTAAAATTCATGTGGAGACTAACAGGACCACAAATATCTTTCCCACATAAATAGGAACATGGTCCTCATTTCCAGTCATACCATAAATTAAGTTCATGAACTGATACATATATGACTTACTCTCTTCCAGGTTAACATTACATTTGATTTCATACTTGTCTATTTTGGGGGCCGTGTGTCCCTTTCTATGATTCATGTACACTAGATTATCCACAAATAACCTGGGTTGTATTACTTTATGAGGCACATTACACTATGAGCGTTGAAGGAGACAAAAGTCCTAGTTGCATGTCTGTTGTACGGTGGCTTTTGGAAAGATTTCATAGGTTTTTTTTTCCATTTATTTTTATTTTATTGAAATACAAATGTCAATCAGACAGTTTTAAAACACCATACCCATACAGAGTCGATGAAATAATACATTGCAAACTGTTTTCATAACGTTTTGGTATTGTACAAGGTGCATACATGATATTATATTTACAGGTTTTTATGTAGCTGAATTATATCAAAGATTCAATAATTATTTACCTAGTGGATGACCATAGCACTAAAAGCCGACATAATACCCTGTCCCACCACCAATAGTGCAGATCTTGCCTCTCACAGAATTATGTAGAAGCACAGCGTTATCTATCCCAACTGTACTGTCTATACACACATAGGATGATTTTTTCTTTCTACAACCCTTCCTTTGTCTACACCTGTCAAAAGTGGGCACTCCGTTGACATTCAACTACCTTAGGTGCTTGAACTCGACACCACAATCCAACACAGTCCAGCATTCTGCAACCATAGGGAGTTAT
>PVKA01041532.1:0-18023 GCA_004027165.1 Ctenomys sociabilis | reverse complement strand
AACTTTACACCGGTTTTTTTTTTTTTAACAATGGTTTTTGTGTGTTCCATGTTCCAACCAAGGTCCTCACATTGTGTGTTGTTTTTTCTTTAGTCTTTCTTGCCTTTAGCCTTTGTGAAGAACACTGGTTGTAGAATGTCTCTCACTTTGGATTTATTGACGTTTGCTTTTGATTAGATTGTAGTCATGCACTCCTTGCAAGAACATGTCTTTCCACTTCATAGGGAGACTTGAAGAGCAGAGAACTGGAAAACGATGTTCCTTGCACATTCTGTTTCTTCCTGTGGGATCTCCACATTCTCTCCAGTCTGAGGGCATCAAGGTGGCAAATTTCACCTCCATCCACTCAGAACTCCCAGTGAGCATGTCTGAAGAGACTCTGTGGAAGTCTGTACTTCAGAGACCCAGCTCAGCACAGTATGCCTTCTGCCATGCACTTAGAGTCACTACACAGAAATAAAACAAGCAGGTCACGAGCCTGGCGTGGTGGAGCACACCTACAATCCCAGTACACAGGAGGCTGAGGCAGGAGGATCTTTGCAAGTTTCAAAGCTGCCAGTCTGCAGCTTTCTAATAACATGAGGAAACCACAGAAGCATGGGAAATGGCCTTCAGGCATGGTCTCATCTGTTTATGGTGATAGCCACTCTGGTGTTGTGGTCTCCTCCTGCCACTGTCAGCGCATGTACCCCTCACTTAGGTCGGCAGCTGTGCCCACTCCATCTGCCTCCAGGCAGTAAGTCTCCATCCCAGCCGTTCTGCTGCCTCTGAGCCCAGGAAAGGCTTCCACGAGTCTTGGGCCTTCTCAGAGATTTCTCTGGCCCTCTCAGCAGGTCTTTGACTGATTTTCCAGCTTCCACGGCTCCTGACATATCTGATTTTCTTTAGTTCTTATTTTCCAAATAAGGTATTTTTTTATTCTCATTTGTCTGATTTGGGGAATATCTGTGGTAAAAGAGGAATTTTTTCAATGTTTTAACTATTGTGTATTTTGTTACTTATCATATGGTGCCTTCATTGTGTTGAAATATGTCAATGTCTGAATTATTGAGTGTTTAATTATGAAAATGTGATGAATTTTGGCAAGTGTTATTGTTTCTGCATCTGTTGAAAGGTACTCTGTCACTCAAATGAATAGCCATTGTCTCTGGGGTGAGATAGGATCTTGGTATTGTTTGAATTTGTATCTCTTGAATGACTATTAATGTTGAAATATTTGTTATGTATTTATTTTCCATTTGTTTTTCTTCTACCAAGTGTGTATTCATCTCAGATGCTCGATTTTGGATTGGGTCTTTGGATTTTGGGGGTCTGATCTTTTTTCATTTCTTTATGTATTCCACATAGAAGTCCTTTGAGGAACAACTGGCTGTAATTTTTTTTTCATATTTTTATTGAGAAACAAATAGCAATGAGACAGTTTCAAACCAAATTAGTAGGACAGTTTCAATAATTAATACATTACATATTTTTTCCTTAATGGTTAATTGTAGAACATTCAGATATGATATTCTATTTACAAATGCTATTAGAACAGATCCCTCTATTCATTGAATTAAGAGAATGTAGCTGTATATCTATCTTAACTATATTGAATATCTACATAAAAAATGGTCATTCATTTGTATTCCCTTTCTTGTTTAGTTTTGTCATTTAAATATTATAAGTGTGTGAGTTCATCAAAATACTCCCAAATAGTCTAGTAGTCCATAATAGTATTGGGTTTTCCATTTTTCTGGTAATGTCAGAAGTCGTTGACTTGAGTTCTTTATGGCTCAGCAAAATAATATGGTTTCATTTCTTATACTTCAGTTTGACTGTAATTTTTTTTCCAACTCTGTGGGTTGTGTTTTCACTCTGTTGGTGACTTCTTTTGTTGTGAAAAAGCTTTTTGATAAGATGAGATCCAAAAAAAAATAACGTCTTTCCTTATAAGGTATGCAATAACTAGCTAGTGTAATAAGTTTAGCAAATAGCTATCCAGTAAGTGTGCTAAATAATTTACCTTCATTCTAAGGACTGTAACTTTGAAGTGATGATGACATGGAGTGAATGAGATGCAGTATGACAATACCCATGGCCTCTGCTGGATATGAGGCACTGACACCCTCTTTTGTGTCTCTTGTGTGGGACTTCACTGTTTTCCAGCAACACCCACACAGACTCACACACTGTAGTTGCCTGTGGTTGAGACTGGACCTGAGATGTCCACAGCAGGGAAGGGGGACCTTTCACTACCCAATGTAGGAAATATGGGCAATTTTCCTTATGAAAGCTTGCTACCAAGTAAATTTGCCCTTTGATAAAGTGGCTGTTATGGTTGGTGTCTAGATGTCCCCCCAAAGCCTCATGCAGTTACGGGGTGGGCTTTTTGATTAGGTCCTGATCCAATGTTGCAATTATGGGTGTGAGTGCTGCAGCCACATCTGGGGTAGACAGCCTTAATGCAGCATGAGAGAGGGAAAGAGGCTTGTTCTCTACCACTGCTCTCCCTTTTGGGTCTCATTGTTTTGCTCTTTTCTGTCACCATGAACCGCTGCCCTCTGCCATGTGCCACCTTCCCTTGGAGCCAGCTTGTTACAACTGAAACCTTCACAAACTGAGCTAAATAAATATTTCCTGCCCTAATTCTGGGTGTTAGGTATTTTGTCCTCCCAACAAGAGAAATGTAACCAAGACCGTGGTTGACTTAGACCTTGTATGCACTCATATGCTTGTGTGCATGTGCGTAAGAGGAAGCAGATCAGCTTGCTGTTGCTGTAGAACAAAGTGCTGTGAACTTAGTAGCTTAAAACAAGACCTATGTGTGAGTTCACTTCCTGTGGGTCAGTTTAGGTGTGGCTCTCTCTCTCTCTCTCTCTCTCTCTCTTTCTTTCAGGAACCGGGGATTGAACTCAGGCTCTTGTGCTTGCTAGGGAAGTGCTTATTCCACCGAGCCATCTCCCCAGCCCTTTCTTTCTTTTCTCTTTCTTTCTTTCTTTCTTTCTTTCTTTCTTTCTTTCTTTCTTTCTTTCTTTCTTTCTTTCTTTGTTTTTTTTTGAGACAGGGTCTCACTATGCAGTTCAGGCTGGCCTTAAGCTCACTTTGTAGCTCAGGCTGGTCTCGAACTCACTACAGTCCTCCTGCCTCAGCCTCCCAAGTGCTGGGATTACAGGCCTGCGCCACCACGCCTGGCCCTCTTTCTTTACTTTTAATTAATTTTATTGAGAAACAAATAGCAATGAGACAGTTTCAAAACTGATTAGTAGGACAGTTTCAGTAATTAATACAATGCATATTGTTTTCTTTGTAGTGGTTATTCATAGTACAACATGCAGACATGATGTACTATCCAAGCACTATTAGTACAAATCTTTTTTCATATTGAATTAAGAGAAAATAGCTGTATATGTACCTTAACTATTTTGTATATACAGATACAAAATGGTCCTTCCTTTTTATCTCCTTTTTTGTTTAGTTTTGTCAGAATAGCTATTTCATTGATATTTACATATTGTAGGTACGTGAATTTAGCACATAATCAAATATAGTCCAGTATTTCATAATAGTAGTGGGTTTTCCATGTCTGCCAATGTCAGAAGTTGTTGACAACTTCTGTTGTCTTTTATAGCTCAGCATATTAACGTGGCTTTACTTTTTAGAACTCATTTTTGTACCTTTTTTCTGGATGGTTAAGACCAAGATAAAGCAAGACCTATATAACAAGAAATGTAACTTCTGTATCTGTCAAGGTCAGTCAAATCCCCTCAGGATTTACCCTGAAATCCTGTACAGTAGTTTGTACATCCTTTGTCAGTGTCAGGCACGTGGATGAGTCATGGCCATTGCTTGATCAATTTGCTCTCTGTGAAACCTGAGAGATGTTTTCTCTCCATGTGACTCTCCTCAGGCACACTCTACATTGTTGATCTCTTTCCTCTGTTGCCCCATAATCTCCTTGTAGAGTATATTTGAGACACAACTGAATTACAGGATGTTACAGTGCAGGTTCTCATATGTCCCGAGTCCTCACTGACCTTAAAGGGCTAGGGACAAAATGTTGGCTGTCTTTGCAGAAACTTCTTTTTCTCTAATTTTTGGTCAAGAAGATCACCTTGATATCACCTGACTCTGACCTCTAACCTCACTTATAACTGATCACATAATTAGGCCAGGTCCCGTGGGCCATCTCCCTTCGAGTGATCCAAAGTGAACTAATGAATGGCATTAACTACATCAGCAAAAGCTCTTCCCATTGCCTTACTATGTTAGCCTGTGCAGAAAGGATATTCCATCATACATACAGGTCCTGTCCACACACAAGGGAGGTGTCACATGGGGCATATACTGCAGCAATCAGGGCTCTAGGAGACCTGAGAGTTCTACCTGTCAAAGCAGAAGAAGAGAAAATTAAGCAAAGAACAATGCAAAACTAGCCACTGAATTCCACAAAACTATAAGCTGCCTAATTAATGGTGTCTCGGTTATTTTTCTAGAACAAAGTACCAGACAATCAGAATTAAAGAAAGAAAGACTTATTTAGCTCACAGTTTGAGGAGGTTTCAGTCCATAGTCTTCTGTCTCCAAGGCAAAGTGGCTCATGGCAAAGGCCAACAAGTAATTCATGTTGGCAGAAAGCAACACAACAGCAAGAGCAAAAAGGCAGGAGCAGTGGCAGAGAGCAAGCCTCCCTCCCTTCCCTATACTGCATTCAGACTATCCACCCAAGGGCTAGGGTAGCATTCACACCCATAATCTCAACAGCACTCACACACACATAATCCCAGCATTGGGTCAGGAATTAATCACAAACTCTAGAAGTTTGCCACCCCATTACTGCATGAGGCTTTGGGGGGACAAACCATAGACACAAACCATAACAAATGGGCATTGCTGAGTTTCAGAAACTGTGCTGAAATAGTATTGAGATTTGGAGAATACAATTTGTCACCCAGCTCTGCGACATCTGGCTGCATGGTATAGCATAAAGCATAAAGCTAAGCATCTCATCCAACAGGTACTCAAATGCTTGTGGATGATGACAGTAGTGAAATTTTTTTCCCCCAGATCCATATAATCATGGAGAAGAGGAAGCTAGAGGCGAAATTTTATTTGCTATTTATGAAAGTACAGAAGAAGAGGCCAACTCATAGATTCTAGCCCATATATGCACTTATGCACTGGCAGACCTTGAAAGTTATTGTCAAGACAATCGATAATTTTGGGGAGCTGGGGAGAAGCAATACACCTCTCATGTCATAGATGAGACAAGACAAGTGAGTCTTGGTTGGTGTTAGGCATCTTTTAACACATGCAATCATAGAACTGTATGACTCTCAAGTCATTTGTAAGAACTGCCTGTAAATGCTTATTGTAGCTCTGTCCATTACAATTTTTACACAGATTATTTATTTTTATCAGTTCTTCTTGGTTTCCTTCCAATTGGATTTTCTTAACCTTAAACAAATTTTTCGAATGAATAAAATAGCCAGGCAATGACTTCAAAAGGTGCTTTGTCTGATTTAATCATTTCATGATGGGTACACATATAGTAACAAAACAATATGTTGTACACTGTAAATATGTTGTCTTTATTTGTCAACTGTAATAAAGGTGGGATGGCTAAAAATTAATTGATTATTTTTGTTTTTCTTTTGTATTTGGTTCAGGGTCTTACTACGCAGCTTGGATTTGTAATGAACCTCCTGATCTGTTGACAGTTCAGTGTGCCCCCGGGGGTGGGGCTGGTGTGGCATGCGGGACCAGGGATCAAAACCTGGTCCCTGCACTTGCCAATGCAGGTGCTTAGTCCACTGAGCGATCTCACTGGCCGTAGTTAATTAATTTTTTAAAAGGAATTTTACTCTCTTGATTTTCGACTAGTATACCTCATACTGATGGTGGGGCTAGTCACCAGGCTTTATCAGTGAATTACCTTCAAATGGAGCCAAAGCTGATGGAAAACTAGACTCTGTTTCAAGAGATGCAACATTTGATTAGAGCTGTCTTCTCTTTGAAGAGAAAATTTTCATCTGTTAATGACAGAAATCTCATGCAGGGTCTTGTAAAATTTGCAATAAGTAGTTTCTCCCCTAGAGCTTTACAGAAAGAAGATTCCGGGATGAATTTGGGATAGTGCCTTTAAAACTGCTTTCTTTGTTTGGGTTACAGAGAAGAGCCCAAAGCCAGACACACTGTTATTAAATTACTTCTCTAACATGAAGGTTACTGAAGCCTGATGATTCTCTAAATGACGGCTCAGTAAAAACACTACTGTGCTCAAAATCTCTAGTTCTGGGAGCTGTTGGTGGAAACTCAAAGATGTGATTTTTAGGTAAACCAAACCAGCTTGGTGCATATTTTGTATTTATAGTCATAAACAAAGTACCCATCATGGCCTGGGTAAGAGAGAAAAAGGAATGGTATAAGGGAAATCCCTTCAGTTTTGATTATTCTGGCTTGCTCATTGTTCACTCTACTTTGCCTGTGCCCTAGTTAAAGAGCACCTCTGTACATCTCTCCTCAAACCTTACCCTGGGTGCTGGAGATAGCTAAAGAAAAAGTGAAGAGTTTGGGCTGGACCTGTGGTCTGGTTATTGCAAAGTGTCAGGCAATCCTGGCTCCTGTCAGATCAAGTCTGGTGAGCAGCCTTCATGTGCTATTTGCTCTGCCAGTGTCCCCACTGGGAATGGTTCTGCTTCCCAAGGGAGAAAGCCTCTTCCTCCTCCCAGCCTTCCACCTTGGGGTGACCTGCTCACAGTCCCTCCTCACCGAGCTTCTGGCTTATTGCATAAAGGGCAGATGTTGCTTCCCATGGCAGCAGTGATAATATATACAAAAAGTTTGGGTTTCTGGCTTATTTGTAACTCTTTATCCATAGCATCATGGATTTCTACAATCCCAGGGATATTTAGATTAAATATCCAAGACAAATTACTGACATGCTAACAGAGATAATCTCTGAATAATGAGGGATAATGATGATTTCTTTCTGTGTTTATCTGTAGGTTTTCACTGTTTTTTACATTGGAGGATTGGTTGCTTTTGTCATTAGAAAAATATGAAATTGTTATTGGTCACATAAAAGTATTAAATACAACATTCTGGTCCTTTAGAGACTTTGTTTTAAGATATATGTATTCTACTCCTATGATGGTGTGTGGTGAAGCAAATGTCCTTTTATAGCTGCATTTTCTCTCAAAAGCTATGGCATGTACCCTTCAAAATAGGGTAAGACACACTGTGCTATGTAATAATGACCGATGGTTTATTTATAGATGTCATTTTATTCATGAATTCTGTGATTGAGATTTTTGTATTCACTTAACATTCTAAGCCTCTGGACAGAAAATAAACCAGAAGACTTTCCCTTTCTTTTGTTAAATTTAGGAAAACAGTCTGCACAAGAGAAAAAGTCCCCTCTCCTTTCTTAAAATGTTGACAGTTATCCACTCACTCTAGTTCACATAATTCCAAAAATATAACAAAATACCAATTAAGTATCTTTCAATCCCTAGAACAGATCAGATATAATAATACCATTTCAAAAGACTAACTTAGTAAGACATGTTGGTATCACAAAGCATTCATATATACTGTGAACTTTTTTTGTCTGTAAGTACAATATGATTGGTAGAAAATGGAACACATTGGGTTTTGACAAAAGATAAAAGGTTTAGAGTAGCATCAGCCCAGCACTAGAAATAAATTGAGTTTTACTAAAACTGACATAGGCTAGAATTTTGGTTGTAAATTGAGAGTAAGGTCTTTCATGATAATAAAACATTGTGTCATAAGAAAAATGAAGGAGCAAAGTGAAAATTGTTCCTAAGTTTTTAGAGTGCTTTTGTGATAGTACTATGTGACAGTGGTGATTATATTGTAATTATTATTGATGTGTTTAAAGATGTTTCAAGCCTTTAATGTCTTCTGGAATCATCAATGAATCTCATTTTCAACCATTGTAGTCAATACACAGTTACACACACACACACACACAGAGAGAGAGAGAGAGAGAGAGAGAGAGAGAGAGAGAGAGAGAGAGAGAGAGAGAGAGAGAGAAACACAGAGAATAAGAACTTTAATACTATAGAAATCCCTCTTGTGGCTCCCCAAGAGCAGCTATCTACCTCATGCTTACCTTGGCTATGACTGGAAGTCATCTCTTTGGAAAATGCTAAATTCATGGTTTGCTGTTCAATTGATGTGAAGTCCTTGTTCCAGCATTATCTGCCCATCTGTCCTAGTGGCAACCTCAGGACTGAGAGTGGATAAGTGCAATACCTCTTCTGTGGGAAAGTCCTTGAATTATTTGAAGAGTGACATTGTATTCTCCCCAAGCATTCTTTTTCCTCTCTAAAACATGAACATTTGCCTTGGAGAAGCAGATCATCTAAAAATGTCTTTAGTCTAAGAAACACTTGTAGTACCAAATCATTTTGTTTTGCAAGAGGATTCCTGGAGGGTTCGTGTTTTTGAAGTAAATCTGTGTAGATCTGGAAATAGTAGTGTTGTCTGGAGTGAAGCAGACGTCTTTCCATCCATATGGCACCCTGTGTCTAGGGTGAGAGAAATTTCTCTCAGTAGCACTGCCTATTCCTCACCAGGACATAACATTAACAGCTTTGAGGATGGAATGTGCTGAGGATGAACCCAGGGCCTTGGCATGCTAGACAAAAGTATTCATCACTGATCTACATCCCAGCCCATGTTACCATCTTTTTAGTAACCTGTATTTAAGACTAGATTTGCTGAAGTGATCCTTTTTTTTTTCTTTTTCTGTAGGGAAAGGGTCTACAGGATGTTTGGGGTCTCACTACTAGATCAGGCTTGTGGTGACCATCCATTTACAGCCTCCAAGAACTGGGATTATGGGCAAGTGCCACCACACCCAGTCTCAATCACTGGCTCAGCATGCCCAATGGCAGGGCGAGCATGGCAGGACTGGGATGGAACCCAGGCCCCTGCACCTGCACCTGCTTGCAGGTGCTTTAATCTGCTGAGGTATTTGGCTGGCCCTGAAGTGATAATTTGATATGACTTTTATCTCTCCCTTTCCATCTCCCTCCCCCATTCATTTCTTTCCTCTCTCTCTCCCTTCCACCAGTGGCTAAATGCAGTGAAAGAGTGATTACCCTAAAAAACAAGAGAAGGAATTATTTCTTGGAGGTGAGAACTATGTTCAGAAATTTGATTGTATCTTCTTCCGGTAACTCAGCAGAAGTTGATTTTGGAGTTTTCTTTTCTTTTCTTTTTTTTTTTTTTTTGTCTTTTTGAGACAGGGTCTCACTATGCAGTTCAGGCTGGCCTTAAGCTCACTTTGTAGCTCAGGCTGGTCTCGAACTCACAACAATCCTCCTGCCTCAGCCTCCCGAGTGCTGGGATTACAGGCATGCACCACCATGCCCGGCTTGGAGTTTTCTTAAGAATAAGATCAGTAGACATGTGTCTGAGTGATTGCTAAAAATGGACAATGAGAATAAGTAGTTTTGCTACTGTACTCTGGACTATGCCTAAAGTTTTCAATAATAAAGAGTGCTTTATTTTAAAGAAGAAAGAGCACTGGATCCTCCAAATTCTATGACAAAAGAAAAAATGATACTAATGCTACTAGAGGATTCCATCTCTTTACTATTGTCAGTCTTGAGGGTTTTCTTTTTTCAAAATACAAATTTCATAGGCAGCAATGAAGAGAAAGCACAGCAGTCTGTAGGTGAAATGCTTACTGATGGTACCATAAAACCAGCTTAGATGAAGATGGTTTACAGAAAACTCACATGAGAAGAGGATTGCGTAGAATGGGAGCACATGAAGAATGCTTAGTTTGAGATCAAATGTATGTAACTAGAGAAGGATTAATTTCCAAGTAGCTTTGGGAAAAATAATAAATATAATTTCGCACATGCGAATGATACAAATATGGTGGTATTGAGGACCAGTGTCAGCATGGTGATAGGAATAAGGACTGGTAGAGAAAGAGCAGGAATGAAGAGATGCAGTTGTTCTGAGCTAACTCCTTGAGGTGATTCATGGTCTTAGTGACCAGCAAGTAGCACAAACCTTGTGCAAATCTCCATGCGAGCTCTAAACATGCACAGGTGAGGAAGCTTGTCAGCTCTAAAGGTGAGGAAGATAGGTATCAGAGTGGTGCTGAGAGATGATGGGAAAAACCAAGCAGGTACTCTGAGTGTTCCAGACAGTCAGAGAAACATCAGGACCGGAGAAGAGAAAAGTAATTCTACAAAATAACATAACTGAACACACTTTCTATTCAGTTCAAAGTATTTTTTACATTGTTGAACTTTATAGAGCTCTTGTATAAAGTATTGCTTTGTATTTGTAAATTAAAAATGTTTTCATTTTAACATTTTATAATTGATACATTCAATGGATTCCTTATAAAATTATTGGAAGAGAAAAAATCTCAACAGCAAAGGAATGTAAGTCCTGCTTATATTTTGTGAATAAAACAGTCAGATGTTCATTGAATTTTTTCCTCTGACAAAAAAAGAAAAATTAAAAAAAAAAAACAAAGTAAAATAAACATGCACAGGTGTACATTGAATTCAGCAAGATGGTGCTCTCATCATGCACTTGGACATCCTGTTGTGCTAGCCACCTTCCAAAGATGACTGTGTTCCAGTGGTCATATCCTCATTTGTAGTGGTCTTTTCCCCTTGGCATTGGGCTTGCCCTATGATTCACTGTGAGTCATAGAATGTAGTAGAAATTTCTGAGGCTGGCTCTTAAAAACAGTTCCCCAACCCTTGCCACTGGCTCATGTTCTCTAAGAGAAGCTAACTGTACATGAAGAAGCCTGATTACCCAGCATAATGAGAAACTCCTGTGGGAAAGGATGTCTGAAGACAGCAGATAGGGAAACCACAGGGAAAGATTGTCTGGAGAGAGCTGCCCATGCAGCCTCCAGCTGTCCAGCGAAGCCAGGTGATACCAGATATGTCAATGAAGACTCATCTTGAAACTCTCACCTAATGTACTTGTAGTCAATTCCAACTCTAGCTATCATCTCGTAAGACATGCATTGCAAACCTGCTTGAGACACGCTCAGGATCCCCTGGCAACACACAGAACCACGAGTGATAAGTTTTTATTTTAGATGATTCTACTTTGCTACATAACAAGAGTTACCCATAAGATGTGGCAATGAGAAGTTGCCGTAAATATTTCTAAACACTTGCAGTGCTTGCAGTTCACTCACTGTGCCCCATCAAGAACTGCTAACTTCTACTCCAAGTGAGGTCAGTTCATGCACCCTTCCGGAATTCAGCCAGGACTAGATAAGGAGGGACAGGTAGGCCTCTCTTAATTGGGCTGGCTTTGCTGTGGCCCCTGACACAGAACTTTGTTTCAGGAGGTATCAACGATGAATCAGCAGGTCTTTGACTCTGCTTTGTGACCAAGCAAACGATTTAAACCCAGCTAAGACCAAGAGGGTTTCCATTACAAAAACTGCCCAGAATGTGGTTTCCGAAACCCAAGACTGGACCAGTCCCAGTCCTTGGCCTGTTAACAACCAGGCAGTGAAGGGGGAGGTGAGTGATGGGTAAAGGGCAGTGAAGTTTTCTTCATCCTTACAGAGGCTCTCCACTGCCCGAGCTGTCAGATCAGCTTTGGCTTTAGGTCCTCATAAGAATGAAAACGCCACTGTTAGCTGTGTGCACAAGGGATCTAGGCTGCACATTTTTTTAAATGAGAACCTGATATAATGATAATAATGATAATAATAATAATAATAATAATAATAATAGAAATAAACCAAGGAGTGTACAACAGAAACAAATTACACAACAAACATAAGGTGTTTGTAATATGTCAAAGCCATGTCTTCCCTACATCCATGGACAGACTGTCTCCCAGGATAGTGATCCATGGTGTGAAAAATGTGCTGACCACTGGCTTCATACATGACTACTCCTGCAGAATCCAAGGGCAAGCTTAGAGCTCCAAGGAGGAAGTCAGACTTTTTCTCTAGGGTGCCTTAAACTTCAGAAGATTGTGGCCTTATGTGTCCCCCTAAGATCTTGGATTCACCTTGTCCTGAGTTGCTGGCAATTTAAATATCACAAACCAGCATCTCCCATTTAGCATGGAGCATTTTTATTGATGCTTTTACCTAACTTATATTTCAGATCTGGATAATGGACTCTTATGTTGTGCTCCAGTGAAACTATTGAACAGGTCTCTGTTAATAATTTGGAACATAAGACATTTCTGAGTTCTCAGCCTTTATTCGTGAGAGTTGTGTGACCTTGGGTAAGTAATCAAGCTCCTTTGCTCCTCAACTTCTTTGCTGTGCAAATAGGACAATAAAATATCCCATTTGTAGCTTTTGGGAGGGTATGACTTGTGTATGCAAGTCATTGCAGAATACCAATCATATAATGCCAGCTCATGAGTCATATCTGCTATTATCATCATCATCATCATCATTATTATTAACAGTAGCAGTATTTCTTAGAGGATGAAGATTCTGAACATAGCAATCCTTCTAGAAACAGGGATCTTGCTTGGTAACTGCAATTGGTTGGCAGTCTCCCTCTGGAACCAGATTAATCTGATTTTATACTTTTTTCCTTTTCAAGAGGTGTCCTAGGCACTGCATCATGGACTGTCATGGAGGGCACGAGGTACCAAGCCAGGGTCTCATCCTAGGGCCTACTTTAATGATTTGCCCCAGGCTTGGGACTACTTCTACCCATTTGCTCCTGATAAATCCCTGAATATGATACTAAAAAACTGTTCTCCAGAGAAAAATTTGAATTCCTTTTGGTGATGTTGTTTGAAATCCTTGAGCAGGTAGCTCCTTTATAAGAAATGGGACAGGAATTAATTGATGTCTTTATTGTTGAATATTTCCATTTTACTGGAGTGCACTTTGCAGTAAGACTCATAATTGAATCAGTGGATCAAGTTTTGCATTCATTGACTTTTAAGGCCTATTGCATTGCTGTTCTGTGGCATTACTGGGCAGTAAAGGGTTCCACCCCATAACTTCATTTGTTCTTTTACCCCATGATCAAGTTCCAGGGCATACTATTACCACAGACCCACCAGTGTAAGACTAAAAACATGTGAAATTCCATTATAATATTGTTTTTATCACATACCTTTTGAATACTTATTTTTGAACCATGTTTCCTTTCAAAACATAAGAACTTGTGTTTTATAAAAGAATTCCACTTGGTTAATCATTAGCATAGGTTTTATTTTCTGTCCCTCTCTCCCATCATTTAAAATAATTTTACCCAGTTAAATGAATTGGAATGGCTTATTCATTAGAGTTGTGAGTTCCTGGGGTAAAATGAAAAATCAGTTTCTCAGAATTGAATCTCCATCTGCTTCTTCCAGTGGGTGGAGATGTTTTTAGACTTGTGCAAATTCCCGAAAAACATTGTAGCTGACTCAAGATTAATTGTGTGATCAATTACTTGGGACATACAAATTGATATGCTTCTAAATAGCTATGTGACAATGAATATCAAGAGGCTTAAAATGTTCCTTTCCTTCGAAATCAAAACTGTTGTACTTCTGGCAGTGTCCTAATGAAGATCAGAAACCAAAACTTACGACAAATCCATTACTATTCTCAGCCTCCCCTAGTACTTAGAATGAAGCAGGTGTTTAATGTGTAGTGGCTGAAGAAGTAAATGATTAAGAGGAAGACCTTTCTCTGCATACCCTTCCTCTCTCCTGACCCTGGTTGCCTGGCCCAGCCCTGTTAGCACAGGAACCATCCTGGCTGGTGGCTACACAGAGAGGATGTAGCTCATGACAGCACTGTGCTGCATGCCACTGCTCCAGGAAGGAGGCTCTGCAGCCTCTTTGGCCCCTTGATGTAGTCAGAATACGGAACAGGGGGATGACTGGGATATTAAAATTATCTGCAATGTTGTGCTGACACAGCAGTTTATACAAGGAAGATGGAGAGACCACTTTCCCTTAAACGAGATCAAATTCTATCCCGCCTTGTTCCATGTTCCTGTATTAGTCTGCATGTGTTGACTTGCCTTTTGTGAGATGGGGTGTGTAAGAAAGACATGTGTAGAATTAGATAATTTTAAAATCTTTTCTTATTTCTTGGCTTTTTCCTTTTAGTTCACCTTATTGCAAGGGTGATGTGTACTTTGCTTTACTTGGTTGGAACAAAATCAGCATTGAATTTAAAAAGAAAGAGGTGTGCCTGGCCACAGGACTTTTAACATCAAAATATCAGAACCCATGACATTTCCAACAGTGGTCAATAGAGAAGGATATGATGATAGCATTGTACAGTGGGCTGTCATGTTGATAACATTATTACCATGAAGATAAAAATAGTCATTAAGAAATTAAATAAAGATTGAGAAATAAATTACATGTATATCAGGATACCAAGAATGTAAGAAATGTGAGTGCTGGCCCTCACCTCCTTGTTAGTAACTAAGCCACTTCACGAGGCCATTAGTAAAAGCCACTGATTGTGTTCTAATCCTCAAGTTTCTTCCACACAGCACTGGCCAAGAAAATATTGATGCAGCATCAGCTTGTCTACCCTGAGCATGATTAAGTCATTGCAAAATGCTCAAAGCTAGTAGTTCTTAAGGATTTTCTTTCCTGTGGGCCAAGTACCTCAACATCACTTTACTCATTCTTGCATCCTTTAGTGTTTACAATTTTTATAGCCATTCCCACTTGCAGTTGAACAACCAGAAAATTCAGAGGCTGGGTGACTTGTTCAACCTGGATTTGAACCCCAAGTTTGAGCTCAGAGTCCATGCATTAGAATGGTGCCCTACACTGCTTCTCCTGTCTGTGAGCTTGGTAAAATAGTTTTGACTTAGAACCTAAGTCCATTTCCATCATTATCTCTTATTTTTTCTAATGAGAAACTCTTCCCAAGTTTCTGGGCTTCCCTCATAGAGATTTCTTGGACACACCTTCTTTTGTTCCTAATTACATTTTATATCAGTGGTCTACAGTGCTTCTCATTGTAATACAATTCTAAGACGGGAGGTGTGAAAGAAGTACGTGTGCAGTCAGCATTTTCCTTGGCTTGCAAGCCTTTGGTTCAATTGGTGGAACTCCGCAGTTTTCCAGAACACCCCTTCATTTTCCAGAAATGCAACTACAGTACAACCTTGGATTGCAAGTCACTTGGTCTGTAGATGTTCCATAAGACAAAGCAACATATGAAATACACCTTATGTTGACCAAATATATGAGCAGTAGGAGATGCTGAGCATGACATGGTTACAACAGAGCCAATGGTTTTTTGTTTCTCATCCTGGGGTGTGATGATATTCGAGTAGCTAAGGTTATGGAGCAGATCTCATCTGCAGAGGAGGAGAGGAAGGTGGAGGAGTCCCTTATTTAAGTGAGATATGTAAAATACTGGAAGTTGCAACATTTTGTTGAAAAGCACCACCCATATAAAGCTGCAGCAGTGTAAGGAATGGATGTATTTTGGACTATGAAATGTCACATTTCTGCAAAATCCTCAAAAAGAGGAAAAAGCAAGTGCCATCAGATGGGTTCCTTTCTAAATCAATCAATCAATCAATCAATCAACCAATCTCTCTCTCTCTCTCTCTCTCTCTCTCTCTCTCGATTCCATTAAGCCAAAAGATAATAGTGATTGTGTTAGTATTAGTGAAAGTTATCCTACACAATAATCCTCCTGTCTATTTATATAAGTTACATGTACCAAAGAACTGGGCTCTGCTTATAGGTCATAAAATGCCCCACTCATGTGTAGGTCACTGGATCTGATGAGAATACAACTGGAAAACCTATAAAATGAATACAATTAAATAAAAAATTCACAAATATTCTTGAACCCCAAATTTGTGCAACAATACCCAAGCTGCTACCTTGTAAACACAATGGCTTCCTTATACAATAAAAATTCAACCACAGTGCAAAGACTCTGCAACATTTGAAACAGAAAAATGTTATTTCCTTGCATACAAAGTAATCTTGGCTTTTTCTTTTGTTTTGTATTTTAGTAGAGGGTCCACAGGGACTATAGGGTCTCACTACATAGATCGGACTTGTAGTGATCCGCCTGTGGTCAGCCTCCCAAGAGCTGGATTACAGGCATGTTCTACCACACCCAGTCTCAATCACCATTATAGTGTGCCAAGAAATCTTGTTTCACTTTAGAAAATAATTGACATATTAAATCACAGTTCTGGATCAGATCAGCTGAGCGTGCATGAGAGGAATGCAAGTAGATGGGTCTGGCTTCAATAAGGTAATAGGCATTCCACAAACTCTAGAGGGTACAGAAGCAAATATCTTTCCTGTGGCTAGAGGCCTTAAATAATGTTTTTGCTTTCTAGAGGAAAAGCAACCACGAGACCCTGAAAATAGGTTTTTAGTTAGGCACTACACATGTAATCAATGATGAGCCAATAAAATGCCCCAACTGCTGCAAAAGTTCTGAAGACTTCACAGATCAAGTGATCCTGTAAGATCATTGCGGGATAAGGAGCCAGTGAGTCACCATGGAGGGTAACTTAAGAATGATTTCCATCTGGCGCTTGAGGAAAAGCTAGAAACATCAGACCTGTGCAACAGCAGAAGGGCTGTGGGGTGTGTGTGTGTGTGTGTGTGTGTGCGTGTGCATGCACGTGCTCGTGCATGCGCACAATGCACACACATGCACTTTTCTTGGTATCTGAAGATTTAATTCAAGCTATATTGGAAGAGATTTTTCTCCTATTAGCCTGCCCCAAGAGGTAACTTTAATTAACAATAACAACAAAACTGCAAAATAACTGGGATGGAAAAGGAGAGAAAAAAAAAATACACACACACACACACACAATAGCTAATTGTTCTGCTAATTTGTATTAGTTCACTGAAATGAACAGTTAGTGCTTGTATTGTTTGATCAATTTTACATGCCCCTATGTGATATTCTGAGCAACTACTTTGAAGATAACAATATGCAATATAATAACCACTGTTCATTTGCCATCATCTTGTTTTGAAATTCTGTGTCATTTTCATTGTTTTTTAAATTCTCTCTAAAATAAAAATTTAAATATTCTTGACCATGAGCACTCACCTAACTACTGCTCTTTCTTCCTACCTTCGCTGTCAAGTCTCCAAGAAGACGGAAGGGTTAGTTCAGTGGAGCGAGGTTCACCCTCCCCAGATGTAATGTTATGTCCTTGTTTATCATGAAGCAGTGCATATTACTGACGTACCTCCAAAATTATTCCACGCTGATCTCTTTTTCTAAACCTAATTCTAAATCCAAGTGTAAGGACCTCTATCTTACATATATCTGTATTTTTAAATGATTTACAAGTGTGTTTTTTTTAATTTAAAATAATTATCTATCCCAGAGCTGCAAATAAGAGAACATATAATAAGCTAACTTCCTTAATGTCCTCGAAGTGTAAAGATACCAGATCAAATAGGGTTGGCATAATTTGGAAGCCTCTTAAAAATGTGGGGCATACTCAGAAAATCTCAAATGGGAAATGCAGTATGCTCCACTAATAACAGGCAGCTAAGCCTATTTATGATCTCAAATAAAATGCAAATGCATATTATAGTTTCAAGAGAGACACAGATCATTCAAGATTTGTGTGAATGTTCAGAGAGTGAGCTTTCATGGAGCCTAAAGACCATTCCTGAGAAACAAGGGTGATAAGCTGTGGCTCCATATCATGTTCCCTTTCTAGGTGGTAGCTAATTCCATCCCATCTCTGAGCTTCATCTTGATTGATGTACTGAATCTGTAGCCTCCCTGATCTGAGAGGACACCAGCCTATGGCATAAACTGAGAGACTGTGGCTAGGAACAGTAAAAGTTTAAGAATGGTGGGGAGAGTTGCCAGTGTTGCTGACACTATTATTTTACATGGAAGAACATGAGCCATGATAAAAATGTAGCCAATAATTATATTTTAAATATTTGCTACAGTAAAATATATACTGTCACTAATATGTCTCCTTTCAAATGCACTTATCCTATTGTTCTTGCAACTTATGAATGTCCTCTTTCTTGAGCATCTTTTGCTGTCTTGATGT
>PVKA01041531.1:0-18013 GCA_004027165.1 Ctenomys sociabilis | reverse complement strand
GGTCATCCACTAGGTAAATAATTATTGAATCTTTGATATAATTCAGCTATAAAAAAACCTGTAAATATAATTTCATGTATGCACCTTGTACAGTACCAAAACGTTACGAAAACAGTTTGCAATGTATTAATTCATCGACTCTGTATGGTTAAGGTGTCTTGAAACTGTCTGATTGACATTTGTATTTTAATAAAATAAACATAAATGGAAAAAAAATAAGGAAATAAACCAACAACAAATGTTGGAGAGGAGTTGGAGAAAAGCAAACACTTCTGCACTGTTGGTGGGGATGTAGACTGGTACAACCATTGTGGAGGTCAATGTGGAGACTCCTTAAGAAACTAGGACTGGAAATCCCATTCAAGCCGGCTACCCCCTACTGGAAATTTTCCCAGAGGAACTGAAACATCATATAATAGTGATATATGTGTACCTATGTATTTAGCAGCACAGTTTGTGATAGCCAAACCTTGGAAACAACCAAGATGCCCATCACATGAGGAATGGTTGAAAAAGATGTGGTATTTCTATATAATGGAGTATTACTCCGCTATTAAGAATAATAAGCTTGAAGCATTTATATTGAAGTGGATGCTACTTGAACATTTACTCATAAGTGAAATAAACCAGACACACATGTGTAAATATCGTATAGTCTCCCTAGTATAACAAGCGAAAAGCAGAAATACAAATGGAAATGTACAACAATGACTAAAATCAATTGAGTCAGATAAGGCAAAGTGAATGGCATATGCTGCAGGATATTAATCAGCTTTTCTTCTGGATGGTTAACAACCTAAGCCCACAGATCAAAATTGGAGAAATAGAAGAGCCACAAGGCCAGCCAACATTTTGGCCCTAGCCTTTCAAGGTCAGCGAAGACTCAGGACATAGGAGAACCTGTACTGTAACATCATGAAACTCAGTGGAGCTCCAAATTTTCTGAACAAGGAGATTATGGAGCCACAGAGGAAAGAGATCAAAGTTCTATAGTGTGCCTGGGAGAGTCACATGGAGAAAAAAATTTCTCTCAGGCTCTCACAGAGAGCAAACTGGTCAAGCATTGGCCATGACTCATCTGCATGGATGACACAGACGAAGGATCTACAGAATAAGGTACAGGACTACAAGATAAACCCTGAGGGGACTTCACTGACCACATAAGAAACATAAAGTACATGTGTTGGTATATAAGTTTTGCTCTATCTAGTTCTTAACCATCCAGCAGAAAAGTATAAAAATGAAGTATACATTGTGGGGCCATAATATTAAGCTGAGCTGTAAATGGCTATGGTCGACAACTTCTTTGAATAACTCACTATTGTTGTGGAATGCTGGACTGTGTTGGATTGTGTTGTCAAGTTCAAGCACCTAAGTTAGTTGAATGACAGTGGAATGCCCATCTTTGACAGGTGTAGAAAAAGGAAGGGGCATAGAAAGGAAGAATCATGATGTGTGTGTATAGACAGTACAGTTGGGATAGATAACGCTGTGCTTCTGCATAATCCTATGAGAGGCAAGATTTGCACTAATGGTGGTAGGACAGGATATTATGTCGGCTTCTAGTACTATAGACAAACTCTAGGAAAATAACAAGGTAGAAAGTATTAATTATTGTATCTTTGATGTAATCCAGGTATAAAAAATAAGATATGCAAACAGCTATACTCTATTTAATGATAAGAGACATACAGTATGTCATGTATGCACCTTATATGATACCAAAACATTATGAAAACAGTTTGCAGTGTATTAATTTATCAAATCCATCTTTTCAAGGTATCTTAAAACTGTCTCATTGATATCTGTACTTCAATAAAACAAAAATTTTTTAAAATGTGGTATTTTTATACAATGGAGTATTACTCAGCTAGAAAGAATGATAAACTTGAAGCATTTATGTTTAATTGGATGCTACTTAAACATATACTTATAAGTGAAATAGGCCAGACACACGTGCAAACATCATACAGTTTCTCTAGTATAAGAAATCAAAAGACGAAATACAAATAGAAAAGTATAACAATTACAAGGAATTTAGATAGATAGTTAAGGTAAACTGAACTGCATATGTTGCAGGGTAATAATCAGCTTCTTTTCTGAATGGTTAACAACCTAAGTTTGCAGAGTAAAATTGGAGTAATGGAAGGGCTGCAAGGCCAGCTAACCTTTTGGTCCTAGACTTTCAAGGTCAGTGAAGACTCAGGACACAGCAGAACCTGTGCTGTAGCATCATGTGTCTCAGTTGTGCCCCAAATTTTTCTGATCAAGGAGATAATAGAGTCACAGAGAAATGTGATCAGTGATGTATAGTGAGCCTAAGGAGAGTCACATGGATAGAAGACTTTCAGTCTTTCACAGAGAGCAAATTGGTCAAGCAATAACCATGACTCATCCACATGGCTGACACTGACTCAGGATCTACAGAATGAAAAACTGGGTTGCAGGATAAATCTTGAGGGTACTTGACTGACCTCACTGGATACAATGGTTCCGTTTTTTGTTAAATGGGTCTTGCTTTATCTCGGTCCTAACAATCCAGCAGAAAAGTATAAAAGTGAGGTATACAAAATGAACCCATAATAATATGTTGTGCTGTAACTGGATCTAGTCCATAACTTCTTCGGATAACCCACTACTATTCTGACTCCTGGACTGTGTTGGATTGTTTCGCTGAATTCAAGCACTTATAATAATTGAATGACAATAGAATGCCCATCTCTGACAGGACTAAACAAAAATGGGGATACAGAGGAAGATCATTCTGTGTTTATATAAACAACATAGTTAAGATAAATATGCAGTCCTTTGGCATAATTCTATGAGAAGAAAGATTTGCACTAATAGTGTTTGAATAGGATATCCTGTCTGCTTCTTGTACTATGGATAACCACTAGGAAGGTAACAATGTAAGAAGTATTAATTATTGAAACTGTACTATAATTCAGCTTTAAAAGAAAGATAGGTACACAGCTACATTCTCTTAATTCACTGAATAGAACTATCTGTTCTAATAGTGTTTATAAATAGAATATCATGCATGCACCTTGTACAACGAAAAACTGCTACAAAAACAATATGCAATGTATTGATTATTAAATCTGTTCCTGTAATTTGATTTGAAACTGTCTCATTGGTATTTATTCTTCAATAAAATTATGGAAAATTAAAAAAAACAAAAAGGAAACTTTTATAAAGTAAACACCATTTTCTCACTCACTTTTCTTTCCAGCCCCTGATATTCATTATTCTGTTTGCTTAAATGACAATTGTATCAGCCATATGACAAATAAAATCATCTACTATCTGTTCTATTCTCTTGCTTATTTCACTGAATATAAAGTTTTCAAAGTTCACACATACATTTTAGCATGTGTTAGAATCAATCAGTATGGTTTTTAAGGCTGATAAGTTTTCGGTTCTAGCTATAAATCATAAATATATATATTATTTAACATTCATGAATATCTGTACTTGGAAATGTATACAGTTCTGCTATAAAGAATTATCTACAAACATTTGTGTCCTCACTTTCAATTCTTTTACAAATAACAAAACTGGTGAATTGAATATTAGTTACATACACATTTTAAAGGAACTTCCACATGTTAATGCAATTGTTTATACAATCTACATTTTGAAGTTTCAACAGACAGTATGAGGTTATATCCATCATTTCTTACACTAGAATATCCCAACGTGCTTACAGACTAGCATTCATATCCTCACCCAATACAAATTTTGAAACAACTTAGTTAAGAGGGAACGACGTTCTGAAGGAACTCAAAACCTGGAGAACAAACATGCAGTACTTGTGTTTCTTGTCCATGAGAGAACACAGAGTTGAGAAACATGAGTGTCACTGAAGAGAAACACGAAGGGGCTGAATGCGGGGTAGGCTGAGGAGAGCAGCACAGCAGTGTTCATGAGCCAGGGGCTGGGATTCGTGGTCTGTGTTATCCACAATGATGAAATGGCCGCAAGTGCATAAAAGGAGACGAACATACTCACCAGGATCAGCACAGTGCAGCTTGCTCTGGCCTCATGGGAAGATGCGGGGGACACACGGTGGCTGTGAATGTGCTGGACGCGCTGCTTGTGTCTGTGCAACATAAGGACAACGGAGCCACTGGCCCAGACCATGACACCCAAGAAGGTCCAATCAGTGAGGACGTAAAGGGTCGCTAGCAGTGTGAATGACAGACCTGTAGCAACAGGAGCGTAGCAGTATCTGTACGAGTTTTGCATGCTCGTGTTCCTGCTGTTCTCCAGTTCTCTTACATTCACAACAGCATGGCCATTTATCAGGAGGCTCAGCAGCCAGCAGAAGAAACAGAAAAAGGCAAGATACTTCTGGGATTTAATTTTAGTCTCTATCCACCCTGAAAACCTTTGGCCAATTATAATGGCTTGGAAGCAACTGAGCAGGCAAGTGGTGCTGAGGGTGACTCCTCTGGCCACTCTGTGCAAGTAGAAGACAAGCTTGCATCCGGTCTCATCCAGGAAATCTTTTAATCCAAAAGCAGCCAAGGTCTGAGGAATACCTTTAGAGAGTAGTACCAAGATATTGGCTAGGAATAGCTGTACAAGAATCACATCTATGAGTCTGCACACTTGAGCAGTGAAGAAGGAAATGCTATACAGGCAAAAGAGTGCAGAATTTCCAAGGATTCCAACAGTAGTCTGAGCGAGGAAGACTAAAGCATAATTTATATTAACCCAAACCAATCCATCCATAAGAAAGGTTGAAATTAAGATTTGTTTCAGTGGGAAGAAACTGGACCCAAATTATTGTCCTGATTACTTTCAGAAAATGTCTTCTCTCACAAAGTCCATCATTCTAGGAAATATGCAAGTAAGGAACATGTGCTTTGTAGACACAGGTAGTTACTGTAGAATTATTTACATCGTGATGGGAACTTATGCATCTTCATTCAATGTAAGTGAAGAAAAACTGAGAACCTCCAATGCAAGCCTGAATAGCTTTTTGATGAGGGAATCCCATGGACGTTACCCTTGAGGAGTACAGCAGTATTAGAAAGCTTGAATGGAGTAAATGGTTAGAGAAGCAGTAAAATATTTAGATGAGCATTTCCAGTTCTCAGGAGTGAAGAAAATTTAAGATAATATGTATATTGTTTAATGAAATCCTGGAAATACAAAGTATCTTTATCAATAATTTTTTTCTTCAATTATGTCTTTCCAAGTGTTTAATTATAGCTTTGTATTACAGTCTTCTCACTGAAGTATTTTAAGGTGTGAGATAAAGTAATTAATTTTCTTTCTTACAAAAAGTCATATTTCTTTTGATAATACTAAGTATAGTAAGATATAAATTAACATTTTTCACAGAATTTGAAATAAAATACCCAAATAGGAGTCTCTATTTTTAACACAATTTCAATTATTTATCATTAATAAATACTAGATTATAATTGGTGAATTTAGTGTCATTAAAATTTGAGAAATAATAAAATCTAAGTGCTGTTATATGTTCAGGAAAATGGATGTGAATATTATTAATGAATATAAATATATATAAATTATATATGTGCTGGGATATATCCTAGTATTATGTTAGGTTTTGAAGAAACTGTGTGTGAGCTGTTGTGCATAATGTGCTGACAATTCTCTGAGAACGAGCTATAGAGATTACCAAGGCAAATTCAGGTGAGGGGACCTGAACCCAGCCCAGCAGATCTTTCATTTTTCTGTTTTTTAGAGAGAATATAGAATGACAAAAACATTAGAAATAATACAGAATCTCATGAAGCACATAATAGGAATTTGACAATGGTTGTTGCATTGCATAATGTTATCTTCACATCATTGGTTTATATTACCAGATATGAAAATGCATAATTGGTGGAAAATAAGAAGTGACAAGAAATGAAAAAGAAGAAACAATAAGCATTAACTGCTCCTTTCAATAAACTAGCAGAAATCAGCAGTAAAATTATCTAAACAATCCTGTATATATGAATACATAGTTTTTTCCTTTCTTTGTTTTATTCTTTTACTCATCTCAGTTTCTCCTTCACTTTGCACAGATTCTTTTCCTTTTACCATATGAACGGTATAGTTTTAGATTTTACTTACTCTTTAAAGTTCTTACAGTATTGAGGCAATATGATATTTGTACATATGGTTCTGTTGTATTTCACTATCATTATGACCACTAGGAAAAATAGAGCCCAGCTAATCTTATGTCTCTTGTAATATTTGCAAACATGAGATATTTGTGGAAAAATACAGGCCTTTTTCACATTTACCAAATTTTCTTACAGAAATTTTTTTAAGAAGTTATGCCATAAATCAGAAACGTTTTCCTCATTAGATAATGCCAGGAATTGATGTCTACACATCTGTCCTGGAACAGCTCAAGTGCCTGCTGCCTAGATATTGATTGACTGCCAACTTTGCAAATCCCAACAGATTCGAATAAGATGCAGAAATTTGGACACTGTCACAGAGTCTTTTAATCTGATGAAAAGTTAGAGTCGTACTAAGCACTGATTGATTTCTAGGTATGCAACATGTCCCCATCTTTAAATATGTGTCCCATTTAAAAATGTGAGATTTCCATTACGCCTGTTCTAAAGTGAATTCACCTTACACTGACCCAAGATTCTTCCAACAAATATGAAATCAGTGGTGCATTGTTCTCTGCAGGCCATAGGCAGAGTAGCGTAATTATACTTTTTCCACAATTATTAAGTGTTTTGAAAACATACATTTATAGCCAACCATAGGGAAAATTACTGCCACAGATTTCAAATTCTCCTAAGAATCCAATGTAGGAAAATGGATGTAGGATCAGGGGTTCAGGAGGCTAAAATAAGACAATGGAGCACAGGAGTTCTTGGTTAGTTCTGACAGCACAACAGGATCTGGGATCATTTGCTCTGGCTTCCATTTCAAGTTCTCCACAAAGTTTCATGCATTCATAGATGGGGCTTTTAAAATTTTTACAGCTTTTAAATCATTTATTTAAATATTTATTTGGAATAGCGTCTTGCTATGCAGCTTGAACTCAGTGACACCCCTGTCTCAGCCTCACCAGCTCTGAGGTTATAGGCAAATGCCACCACACCCAGTTTCAGGGTCAGAATCATGCACCAGTGCTTCTGGGGCCAGCGAGGCATGTGGTATCAGCGATTTAACCCAAGTCCTAGAGCTCAACATGCAGATGCTTAATCTGCTGAACTCTGAGCAGCTGGTGCGGCTTTTTAGAGCAGGATAGTTCCAGGGTGTGTGATGCTGGGATTAAGGTTGTGTGGTATTAATTAGTTAACAAAGTGATTTAGCATAGCTCGCTCTGGGTATGGACGATGGAAGGCCTACACTGGGTGTGGCTGGCACCATCTTGCCCAAAATACTTGTAGGCTGAATAAGATGGGAATGATGGAACTGCCATCTTCCAGGAATTTGCCGAAATGACTAACACAAAGGGCAAGAGGAGGGGAACCCGGTATATGTTTTCCGGGCCTTTTAGAAAACATGGGGTTGTTCCTTTGGCCACTTACATGCGAATCTACAAAAAGGGTGATACTGTAGACATCAAGGGAATGGGTACTGTGCAAAAAGGAATGCCTCACTAATGTTACCATGGCAGAATGGGAAGAGTGGACAGCATTACCCAGCATGCTGTTGGCACTGTTGTAAACAAGCAAGTTAAGGGCAAGATACTTGCCAAGAGGATTAATGTGCGTATTGAGCATATTAAACACTCACAAAGTTGGGATAGATTCCTGAAACGTGTCAAGGAAAATGATCAGAAAAAGAAGGAAGCCAAAGAGAAAGGTACCTGGATTCAACTGAAGCGCCAGCCTGCCCCTCCCAGAGAAGCACACTTTGTAAGGACCAATGGAAAAGAACCTGAGTTGGTTGGAACCTATTCCCTATGAATTCATGGCATAAACTGGGGGTGTTGCTCTGCCATTCAGTACCTAATTGGCAGCTTAAGTGTTCTAGGTCTCATGTAAAAATAAAATCATCCTATATTCTAAGGGTGGATTTCTTAGTTGAATAAGTATGTGGTGCCTTCTTACCTCAGAAATATCTGCAGCAGATGTTCACTGTACCTAGTAATTGTGTGTAGTCCGTACTCTCCAGTGTTTTTCTTGCTCAAAGATTGCTGAGGTATTGTGCAGGTGTATATCCAAATAATCAAATATTTATAAGATATTTATATTGGCTTGAATATCCTGTAAATCATCCTGGGGAAAAGATGTATCAAATTAAAGGAAGTCACTTCAGAAACAAATGGAAGTCCATTTCAGTTAAATAAATTGTTTAAAGCAAAAAAAAAAAAAAAAAAAAGATGGGAGTGAAGGAGGGTTTCTTCTTCACATCTTTGTGCCTGCTTGCCATAAAGTGTTTCTCTTTTTCCATGTTGCTCGGTCATGCTGCACTTCCTGGACTCAGCTGCCTATGAAATGAGGCCTGTATAGAGTTTAAACTGAATTATAGAGTTCCTCCTTTAACTTGTGAGTTTCAGTATATTGTTCCAGAAACACAAAAGGGAACTAAGACAGTATTTTCACACATTCCATATGAAGTTCTTGCACAGATTTTCTACTTTTGTTCAAATAAATAAAGGTAAAGACAGTTTACTTACCAAATGCAATGTTTCTTGGTTCAGTAGCTGCTGTGAGCACAGTGGGAGCATTTGTGAAAATGGAACACTTTTCCTGAGATAAAGGGTGGGAAAGAGTGAGGTCATCTCCTTCCTGGGAAGTGATTATCATTTCACTTATAAGTTCTGTGACAGCTCCTACATGGGGACTTGATGTGATCTGAGGAAGCAGAGGTTCAAGGTATTAACAGCTATTAATGAGAAACCCACTGTGAGATGCGTGGGATGGATATGAAGGTGGAAACAGGTATTGAAAAACATAGTATCTGATGCCTGAATATCACACATAAAATGACACCAGGAACATACACACTGAGACCTAAGAAGTGACAGGAGGAAAGGGAGCGTGTTACTTACTGTCATTGTTATAAATTGTGTGTACTAAACTTGAAGCTTGTAAACCTGATTGATTACCCATTCTAGTGCTTTAAGCATTTATGGCATATGTATGAAATTTTTATTAAGTTCATGAGAACAATTTGTGATAAATTGTAGGTGTATAAATTATGCTCAAATCAATAAAATTCCTTTTGATCTGTTGCATAGCACAGACTCAAATATTTAATGTAACTAACAGCAGTTTTGTCTCTAATTTGAATTGCAATATTTCTGATATTTAATTATTATAATTTCTGTTTATTTAAATGCTGTGTCTATAAAATTCCAGTTTTGAAGGGCGCATACCTCTATGCATAATGTACCAGTATTTTTTACATTAGTCAGTGAAGAAACATTTTGGTATTTTGAGGATCAACAAGATGACAGGCCTAGGCAGAGACACACATTCTGACCAGTATAGCACACTTTTAAAATCTTTTTTCTTTGTGTATTTTAGTGAAGAGTCTACAGGGTATTCAGGGTCGCATTAATAGATCAGATTTGTAGTGATCCGCCTGTTTATTATATATTATACTTACAGACAATTATTATAGCAGATGTCTCTTGTCAGTAAATCCCAAGAGCTGGGATTATAGGGGTGTGCCAATATGCCCACTCTCAATGGCCATCTCAGTGTGCCCCAGGGCCTGGACAGGCAGAGCAGCTGGAGGATGAAATCCCGAGCTCCTTGCTAATCTGTTGAGTTATTTTGCCAGCCCTTTAAAACTTTAAAAATTTACTTGATCTTTACTATAGAAATTTAGGCATCAGAGTAATTTTACTTCTATATACCTTGATTTTCTGATTTGTTTTCATATTTCTGTCTGCTTGACAGTTTAGTTTTCTTTCATTTCAGTGAGTTTTATTCTTACTGGTTTTGTGCATTTTTTATTTTTTCCTTTCTTGATCTTTCTTTCTTTCTTTCTTTCTTTCTTTCTTTCTTTCTTTCTTTCTTTCTTTCTTTCTTTCTTTCTTTCTTTCTTTCTTCTGTTTTTCTTTTGTCACTATTTAGTTTTGAAATTGTTCTTTACATTTCCTTTTACTCACCTCCTTTGTATCTTTCTTCAACTACATCAACTGATTTTAAAATAGTTTCATGTAAGGAAACATTTTATCATCTCTTTCTGGTCCATTTCAAAACTCTTCCGGAGATTGTGTTGTCGAGTTCAAGCACCTAAGTTAGTTGAATGATAATGGAGTGCCCATCTCTGACAGGTGTAGAGCAAGGAAGGCGTATAGAATGGAAGAATCATGATGTGTGTGTATGGATAATACAGTTGGGATTGATAACGCTGTGCTTCTACATAATTCTACGAGGGGCAAGATTTGCACTAACGGTGGTTGGACAGGATATTATGTCGGCTTCTAGTACTACGGTCATCCACTAGGAAAATAATTATTGAATTTTTGATATAATTCAGGTATAAAAAATAAGATAAGTAAACAGCTACACTCTTAATTTACTGACAAGAGACATCTGCTATAATAATGTCTGTAAGTATAATATCATGTATACACCTTTTATGATGCCAAAACATTATTAAAACAGTTTGAAATGTATTAATTTATGAAATCCATCTTGTCAGGGTATCTTAAAACTGTCTCATCGATATTTGTACTTCAATAAAACAAAAGTAAAATAAAAAAATGAAACATAAAAAAACCTCATTTTTTCTCTCCAGTATCAACCACTTTCCAAAAGCTGAGGTCATCATTCTTTGCCCTCTAGCTTTCTTCTACTAAATTTGACCTAATTTATCTCCATATCTTGTCCTCCATTTCTCTAAAATGCCCTCCCAACACACACACACACACACACACACACACACACACACACACACTACAGGCTAAAATCAGTCTTCTAAACAAAATAATTGAATAAATGTTCCTGGTATATGTTGAATTTCTTTTATTACTTTAGATTTTTCTCCTAAGGGTAAGGTATGAGATGAAAAGTTACTACAGTTTGTTAGTGGCTATCATGCACTTAGTACTACATTTCCTGTTTAACTATATCACTTTAGCAAGCATGCCATTCATATAGTAAGCAGTTTATCTCAATTGTATGAGAACACTGGAATTGTGCGTGTCATATCACCATAGTCTGGGAAAAAATCAGTTTGCTAGATCAAATAGGTAGCAAATTCTCATCATTAATAAATTCAAAGGGTTAGATTCAGTGATCAACACAAGGACCAAGAACCACATATATCCAGAGAACATTTCAGAGGAGCAGATAATTATTAGGGAAACTCAGTACTAGAGATAAAGCTGTCTACCATAAGAAATGAATATATATATATATATATATATATATATATATATATATATATATATATATATATATATATTTTTTTTTTTTTTTTTTTTTTTTTTTTTGCATAACCGGGGGTTGAACTCAGGTCCTTGCATTTACCAGGGAAGCGCTTATTCCACTGAACCATCTCCCCGGCCCAGAAATGAATACATATTAATGCAGAAAAATACAATATAAAATGTAGAAAGTGACGAGATACCGAAGCAAAATGCAACTCCTGACTGCAGCCACACTAGCGTAGTGAACTAGAGAAAATTAGAACTTAAGTACTGGAATTTTCCCAAGTAAAAGCCCCAGAAGAGAAACAAATGGCACAGGGTGGAAAAAAATCTCTCATGTACAAGAAAAAATGGGGACAAAAAGGAAAAACATTAAAGCAGACATAAAATTTAAAAATAGAAGACCTTAAACAAATGATGGAAAACAATGCCTAACAGAGGAATAAAATGGAATTCACGATACTGATAACAACAGAAATTCATGGTGAAATTTCCATTGTGAGTGTATGCAACACAGAACGAAGCTAAAAATAGCGTGTCAGTGTATAAAACAAGGTTGTGACTAGTTACTAAGAAAACAAAGCCAGCTGAAGAATAGCAAGAGATTATAAAAATCAATCAAACAGCTGCAAAGTGAGGCAAAGAATAAGAACGTGTCTCACTGAAGTCAGTGAGAAAGCTGGAGGCAGAACAAATGCCAAAAGTCTCTTCAAAAGCATGATATATATTGTCCCAAGTGAACTGTCCCCGTCAGAGAAGAATGAGCCCATTCCCTGCGCCGTCTGCATTTTCCCAGGACAGCATTTCCAGAGTGGAGAGTAATAGCAGTGCCACTGGGAAGAATGCAAAGCTGTGCTCTCTATTGCTCTTTGTCACAGTGCCAGCTAAGGAGAATAAGCCCACATGGTACACCCTCTGCATAGTCATAGAATGGGCACTGTGGCAGGAGAGTGCAGGCGGTTTCTTTAAATAGTGAAGGACTTATCAGTGGGAACGGTCGAAGTCCTTTCTCAGTGCTTTCTCCATTGCTCTGGGAGAGTGGTGCCCAGGAGAGAAGGGCAAATGCAGGCTTGTTCATTGCTCCATTGCCCCTGGACAGCCTCATCACCAGTGATTGAGATTGTATAATATTTGAAAACTGAAAACATCAATGCAGAAGACAAAATAAAGCAGAAATATACAATGTCAAGATGAAGAAGCAAAATGAAATCCCTAACATCCAGTGTACCCAGTACGAGTCCAGAACCAAAAGCTATAGAGGAAGCCAAGAAATGAAACTGCATGGAGCGATAGCAGAATTGAAAAGAAAGGGAAGAATTCATAGAAAAAATAATCTGTAAGGTGCAAAGTGAAATCACCATCCAAATAAGAAAAAATGAAAGTAGATAGAAACAAAAAATGAGGAACACAGGAAAGTAGTGGAAATCATGAATAAAAGCATAGACAAGAAATGGAATCAATGAAGCATATC
Organism: Ctenomys sociabilis; assembly: GCA_004027165.1. NCBI lineage: Eukaryota > Metazoa > Chordata > Mammalia > Rodentia > Ctenomyidae > Ctenomys > Ctenomys sociabilis. The sequence continues at coordinate 5,210 of PVKA01041531.1, read as the reverse complement.
CAAACAGAAATAAAGGAGATTAAAAACTTCATAGAGAGTATGCACAGAAGACTGAAGAATGTGAAGCATAGAATATCATATCTAGAATACATAAATGCAACTAGTGACCAGGAAAAGACAGATACCATAAAAGTAAAAAGAGATGAGGAAAAGCCAGTTGAACAATGACAGGATGAAGCAAAGAAGAACAGCATAAGACTGGTTGGAATCAGGGAGACAGCTGAACAAAGCACAGAAGCCAATAAACATTTCTTTATGGATGTACTGTCAGAAAGCAAGAAAATAATTTAAAAGACTGAGGAAGAAAGAAAAATGTCAGGTATCTGGTGGGCTTTCCTAACTGAAGAAGTTGAAGGCCAGTCCTGCCATCCCTGCCATGGGTCTTCATCACAGAGCTCCTGAAGCTGGGAAAGTCACAGACCCAGTGTCCGCACATCGGCTCTCATCATGGGTTAACTGAGGCCTCTGGCCTTCCCACCTATCATGTGGACATTTTCATCCATTTTCTGGGTCCTGGAACAGCCTTGTCTTCTCCAGAATTGTAGTTCTTGTAGTTGGCTGCTTTCATAGCAGCATCAGCGATTTCAAGGTGAATTAGAAATGAACATTCTCAGTGTAGCATAAAAATGCTAGGGTCAATCTTTTGATGGATAAGCAGAAGGATAAATGTTTCAACAGATTTCTAGGTGATTCTGATGCCACGTTCAGAAGCAGAACTTTTGTACTCTGACCCTGCTTAGACCAGGTGCCCGTGTTCCTGGTGATGAACACAGCTTGTGTGAGATGCTGCTCATGTAAGTACTTTTTCCCAGAAGCATACAAAATTATATCCCCACAGAATTGTAAAAAGTTATGTGTGACTTGCACATAGTTATGGATTTTGTCTTCATATTGTACATTGGACAGCCAACTTCCCTGTCATTCACTGTACAACCGTTTCTTTCCTGTCAATGCTAGGTGAACCCAAAGTTTCCTCCTCATGTGAAAGGCTACCTGGCACTTGGCTGTTAGCATTTGTGTCCCAAGGCAGTCAGAAAGGCTGTGGAATTTAAGCTCAGGGACACAAACGGTGTCTCCAAGAATGACCTAGTCTGAATCATGGGAAATCTGAGCTCTGGCCTCCGGTGTTGTCCCTGTGCTCCTCTTGCTCTCTGGCTTAGAACCATGGGTATAAAGCATCTTGGCAGACTTTCAGCTGATCCTTTATTGTTTAGCACATATATTTACTCCATATTCATGGGGGAGGATATCTTATGGTGCATTAGATCAAAATAGAAACATTACCAGCTACCCTGAGCCACACAGAAATTCCAGGAATGTTTGGTGTTTAGTGCGAGCTCCAGCCTTCAGGACATTTTCCTGAACCTTTGTTCTCATGGCACACCTTCCTGGTACTATTGAATCAGGGTTTTGGTGGGCAGTTCCGTCCTCATTTTTACTGCATGAAGAAATGAGTGAGACTCTGAAAGCTAGTCTCAAGAGTAAAACTCATTAAAAAGACAAAAGCAGAGGTCACTCATGTGGGGGTTCATGGTTCAGTGAGTGGCACCCAGAACCCACATGTGGGAAGGAGCTGTATCCCTTGGGATTTGGTCATGGAGTGATCCACAGCTAGGGATTGATTGGGTAAACTCACAGCTCAGCATAGTATGTGATTCAGCCTAACCGCCTGAAGGGAATCTAAGTGCAGCGTGTTTCATAATGTGCCCCAGCTCTTCAGTCCACTACAGTGGGATAGGTTTCAAAACCACAACGCATTTATCCCTGAACCAGCCAGAGATGTGTAATTTTGGGTTCCCACTTTTGGGGGATCTGCAGCAGACACTGTGAACTTCCTATTTTTGTTCTCAGTGTTTAGACATTGCTGTCTGATCTTCATTCTTTCCACAGGTTTTTCTCCTGCTTCCTCGCCTTGCTGTGTTCTCCTCACTTCAGGTACATACTGCTCCCCTCTTTGTCATGTGTTCAGCACCATGACCACCACACTGCCACCACAGCAGGAGTCATCACTCCCTGGGCTCCTCCTCTTTGACACCACGTACTGGCCACCTGTGATCCACTGCGTAATAAACACATTTTCCCGGCCTCATGCTACATCTTTCTTCTGCATGGGTGCAACCACTCAGGGATGTATTCTGTGCTTACTGATGCACAGATTTCTGTGACCATGAAGCTTGAGAAAACATGACTCCATGATTCCCCTTGATTCAATCTGTCCTTTCCTATTTCCTGATTTCTCCTGTCAGTGTCTGTTCCTCATCACCTTTGGTTTTTCAGTCTCTAAGTTCTGATGGATATAAAGCATTACACTTCCACATTGGTGTCATAACCATGAGCTCTCATGGCTCAGGCTCACACCCTCCACTCAGTGCCCATGGAAACACCTCTGCTGTCAGGACTCAAGACGCTCTCTATTTCATATGTTGATGTCATGCTCATAAATAAGTTCCCTGAATATCAACAACTAATTTTCTTACTTTACAGTTGCTTTCCAAAGATAGCCCTCATTTCCCACATGGATGCCACTACAGATCCTACAGGGAAATGATAATCAATTCCCAGGAATGCAGTGGGCTCTTGGGACTCCAACACTCCATTTCTGGGTTGGAGGCCTTATTTCCACAGCTGTGCAGATTCCATCCCAGCATTTACCATTGTGGGAGCAAAGTGTGAATTGTTAGGTAAGACCAATTTCCTGGTTCCTACAATTTGTTTTGGGCAACTGGGGATTGAACTCTGGCCCGTGCACTTGCCAGGGAAGTGGTTATTCTACTGAGCCATGTTGCCAGCCCCTGAAATGGTTTTGATAGATTATTTCTGAGAATATCCAGGAAACAATTTTATCTGGAAAATTTAATTATGCTATATGGAGTTGAAACACATATATTGAATAAGGAGGAATGGTTGAAAAAGATGTGGTATTTCTTTTTTTTTTCCATTTATTTTTATTTTATTGAAATACAAATGTCAAACTAATGCCAAATCCTTGGGCATTGTCTATAAAAGTAGGCTTACTAAGCTGTCACAGGCACAAATAATACTGTGCACTTTAGTCCATTTCTTTCCCTGAACTCCATGCTTATTAACTCTGAACATGCTCACAAGCCTATGTAAGCCTTGTTCCTGGTCCATGGAGACTCCTCAAAGCTAAGTCCTTTGCCACCCTGAGCTGGGTCGGTCAAGAGCCAAATGCTTGCAGATAGAGTTTTTATGCCTTTCTTCTCATTCTGAGCTTTTATCCTTTGTTCTTGCATTCACCTTTGCATCATTATGCTTGAGTTAGCTGCTTGAATTCCCTTTTAACCAAGCTCAGCTGTTTTATGTCCTTTTACTTTAAGGAACTACTGACATCATACTTCTGTCACTCCCTACTCATAGCAGTTAAATTATTAACATTACAATATGAAACTGGAGAGCTCATGGTCCAGCTTTTTCATCAATACTGTAGCTCAAGAAAATTTTATGGACAAAATCTTTGTTGGAGATCTGGGAGTTGAAAAAGTACATCGCCTAGAATGCTCTGATTCACCTGGACAGTGCAGCTGGCCCATGAGGGCTTAGGATAAGAACACTTTTAGTGTGAGCATCTGATGGCAGGGGCTTTCTACACCTATCAGAAGGAGTTTGTGTCTAGGGCCTAATATCCTAGTTAGAGGGATGATGTTCTGGGACTGTGCCAATGTGAAAGAACCTAGAAAGAACTGAACCATCATGGAGCCCACCCTTCTGCAACAGACAGGTGCAGGCCCTGTTCCACTACATAGTTTTACAGCAGCTGAAGTTCCAAGGTGAGATGAATGCTATGCACTACATGACTGGATTAGACCTCTGTGTTTTCTGTATCTCACGTGCTTTGACAACCAGCCTTTGAAGATACACAAGGATTGTCCTTTGATGGGACTCAATGTTAGGGTGAGTGGACTGCTAAATTGGGAGATGCTTTCCTTGTGAATACCTCTGCTTGGTGCTGAAGCTGACAAACACCTTATCAGAAGATTTCAAGACTTCTTCAGTTTGAGGCACTGTGAATCTGCTCTACTGACTCTGAAGCAAGTGCCACACTGCTGGAACCAAACACTGTTCCTCCTCTACCCTCCTGTGACTTAAACCAAACAATCTGAGTCACATTTTCTCTGTGTCTCATCTTCCTCCTGGCAGAAACCATTGTAAAGGAACTTGTTCACAATTTTCCTGACTTCTGCCTCTTTGCTGCTCTTAGTGCTTGCTCTGGGATTGCCCAAGTAGTAGTGTGTCACTTCTGGGGGGAATCTGTGAGTATAATGTGTTCTTTTCAATGGCTTTCTCTGATTCCTCAGTTGGTATCACCATGCCTGAGTAATAAAATTTAACTTTGAAAATATTTCCGACACATCATTGTCTTCCCTGTGCTACAATGTCCTAAAAGGAACAGTAGTGTAGATAAGCCCACTGCCTCCCAGAAAATCATCACAAAATGTGGTACTTCTGTCCCTTACTGAGACACTGTAGTCAAACATAAGACTGAACATCTATGCAGACTAGTACACCTTTAGCATTATTCTGCAGGATTCAGTCATTCCCTATAGAAGACACCAAAATTCGACATTTGTTAACACTCAAGCTAAATTACTGCCCCTCATCTACACCCCTCTCACCGTCTTTCCCTTATCCCAAGGCTCATGCCTATATAGTAGTAGTTATCTTAAGAAGGAGAACTATTACCAAAACCCAACCATCACCAGAATACATGTGGATGGATTTTCAATCCATCAAAGTTCTTTTTTTCCACATCAACAGACACAAAATATTGTCAGTGATTTCCACAACTGCTCTTTTGTTGGAACCCAGGCATCATATAAACTCTTAGCATCTGTTATTATGCATTATTCTCTGAATAATTTCATTCACCAGGCTACTGAATCTGTCAACTTTGCATAAGAACTTTCCCAAAGGAGATTTGCTACTTCCTTCATTTTCAACACACCAGCTCCAAGGACACACCACAGGCTAAAACTGGAATGTAGCCCTTACCTATATGCCACAATATGTGAGACATTAATATCATCTTACTTTTTTTTTCCATTTATTTTTATTTTATTGAAATACAAATGTCAATCAGACAGTTTCAAAACACCATAACCATACAGAGTCGATGAAATAATACATTGCAAACTGTTTTCATAATGTTTTGGTATTGTACAAGGTGCATACATGATATTATATTTACAGGT
>PVKA01041530.1:0-18026 GCA_004027165.1 Ctenomys sociabilis | reverse complement strand
GCTGTGCTTCTACATAATTCTATGAGAGGCAAGATCTGCACTAATGGTGGTTGGACAGGATATTATGTCGGCTTTTAGTGCTATGGTCATCCACTAGGTAAATAATTATTGAATCTTTGATATAATTCAGCTATAAAAAAACCTGTAAATATAATTTCATGTATGCACCTTGTACAGTACCAAAACGTTATTAAAACAGTTTGCAATGTATTAATTCATCGACTCTGTATGGATAAGGTGTCTTGAAACTGTCTGATTGACATTTGTATTTTAATAAAATAAAAATAAATGGAAAAAAAAAGTCTCTAGCTAAAAACCAGTGCTGAAAAACCATGTATGCATTCTTTAGGTTTCACTGAAATAAAGTATTTGTTTGGTAATCTCAGATTGAAACAGCATGGTCAGTTTATTCCCTTTGCTAGGAAATTGGACATTTGGAGAACTCTTTTAAGTCTTTGTTCTTTTAAAGTAGATTAAGTTATTTTAGTTTTCTTTGCCATGGTTATTTTGTGACTAGACTTTCACACCATCTTTAAGGCTGTGGCTACAGTAATTTTATACTTCTTTCAAGCATGATGTGAGGATAATTGGTTTATGCCATTTGAGGCTCTTTTAAGCTTCTTGAATGGGGGCAAGGGGCATCCTGCCACCTAAATTCACGGAATGGTTCATTTAATTGTTTTCCTTCTCTGAGCTCACTGCTGATAATCCTGATAAGCCCATCGCACATCGCTCTTTCAAGGATCGGGTTATTTTAGTTTTCGAAAGGTTTCCAGACCTTTTTAAAACCTGTTTGAGCTCCGAAGGTCTGGGAGAGCAATGCATTTTTCACTACATTAAATAATACATTCAAGTGTAAGTGGCTTTCAAAGTGAGGAACGAAACAAAAGGCCACGGCAGACCAAAGCTGCTCTCACCCTGTCTCCAAGGTGACTGTCACCCAGCAAGCCAAGAGGCACGGTGGAGAGGTCTGGGCAATCAATACAGTCCCCTTCTGAGCTGCCATTCACACATGGGCTCTGTCTGAGTTCCCCAGAAAACAAAATTGCTCCTTTCAGGTGAAACAATTCAGATTTTTTTTTTCCTTCCACATTCAAATAAATAGACCACTATCTTAGTCATCCTTGACATTTAAAATCAAAGATGATTTTCTTAGTTTTCTGAAGATGATTTCCTGAAGAACTTGTATGTGCCACATTTGCAAGCTCATATGGGCAGGAGAATCACATACACAGCCTTGACCACTGTGTAAGCAGTGAGAGGACAGAGTCCTTGCCCACTGCTTCAGTCACTCAAGCGTCTTGCTGTTCCTCCCTCTGAAAATAATGATCATTTCCTAACAATTGGAATATTTAATTACAGACTTTATCTCTCAGCCAATATTTTGGGCAACTCAGAATACTGAATCTGGATTTATGCACTATATACATGGAAATTATTCCAATTGTTAAATTTATTTCTATTTTCTAAATTAAGTTTCTAATCTTTGAGTAGCAAGTCTGTGATGAGTCATGAAGTCATTTGTTAAAGTTAGAACACTACCTGAACGATTTGTTATGGTCCGTGTGAACACTTTAAGGACGATGTTCAGTAGCAGACAAGAGGGAAGGTGAGGACAGGGTGGGTGCACGGCTATGTGGCTGGAGAGGCAGGGATGGAGTTGGGATTTCTTTACTTGAATGGAACATGGGGAGATGTGTCTCAAAATCCAATTTGGAAGTGCCTGGCTTGGACCATTGGGTAAATGACAATGGAAGGATCTTAGAAGAAAAACCAGGATGAGGAGCAGGTGGGAGATGAGATCAGTTTCAAAGTAATGTCTAGAACTAATGGCTTCCGCCCTGGGTACCCTGGGAAGTTCTTCACTGGATTTCGCATTAGCAGCCACCTTTGGAGCACCAGCTGAAGTGCTCTTGCTTCACACCATCTGCACTTAGGGAGGGGAATCGCAGCTGCTTCCCAGGGCCTGCAGTTGGAGAGCAGTGTGTTGCCATCAGCACTTCTGAGGGCTTGGCTGGCACCGGTTCCAGTAGTGGGTTGATTTCTTTGTGGGTAATAATAGTGGTGTTGGCTGTTTTCAGCACTGGTGATTTGTCCACTGCTTGGCATAGGAAGCAAAACTGCTGAAATCAGGGCACCTGGGGAAGCATCTCAAAATTGTGTCCTTTTAAAATGTTAAGTAATGAACTCTATTTTGATGCTTTACCAGAGCCCATGGGATCATGGGTAATAAAAATGTGAGAATGAGAGGTTGATGTGCTGGAAGTGATGATAAAATTTGCTTTTCATGCACTTTTAGAAAATGCATAAATGTTACAGGTCAGGTGACACAGTAGCTGTCACAATGTGTTGGCATCTTGTCCCTTTTGTGCTTTATCTTCAGTGTTTGTTCAGGCTCTGAGCTGCATTAAGCTACTCCTTCTGAGAATAAAGTATACCCAGTTCCATAAATACTGAACTCAATTCAGTTGGGTATTTTGAGGCTGGTTTTTAATCCAGTCTCTAGCTGTCTATGCTATGTCTTAATGAACTCAGATGCATTAAGTGACACACTGGGTGCTCTCTCCTCATGTGTGCATGACCCTGGACTTACTGGCTCGCTGTGCTACAATGCACATTTCATTTTTTTTTCTTGTCTATACAGTATAACTTTTTTATTTTTTGTATTTTAGGGAAGGGTCTACAGAGTCTACTAGATCAGACTCATAGTGATCTGCCTGTTTACAGCCTCCCAAGAGCTGGGATTACAGGTGCACACCACCATGCCCAGTCTCAATTGCTTTTTCAGTGCACCCCATGGGCAGGGCTGGCATAGCAGGCCCAAGGATCAAACCCCTGGACTCTGTGCCTGCTTATAGGCATTTTAATCTGCTGAGCTATTTGGCTGTCCCTTACAATATAACTTTTAACAGTAGTTCTATCTTCAAAATTTACTTCTGTGTTATTCAGAGTGATCTATTTAAATAAAATGGATCAGAAAAAAAGTAAGGTTCTCTGATACATCAATTTCAAAAATTTAAATGACAGTTTATATTTAAAAACATCTGATCATGTCATCTTTTGAAACCTTTTCCCATTGTTTTACCTGGCTGAAGAAACCCCCTGGGCTGGGGAGATACCTTGGTGGTCTAAGGACCTGCCTGACAAGCACAAGGACTTGGGTTCAATGCCTGGTACCGTATGCCATGCCCTGTGCCAGCCATGAAACCTGGCGTGGTGGCACACATCTGCAATCCCATCTCCTGGGAGGCTGAGACAGGAGGATCTCTATAAGTCTGAGCTGCATAATGAGACCCTGTACCAAGTAAATAAATGAATAAATTTTAAAATTATAAAAAAGAAACCCTCCTAACTCCTCTGCCTCTACAAATTATACTGCTCTTCCATATCCTGCTTCCAATGCCATTTCTTTTTCCACATTCTTCCTGAATGTTTCCTGACTTAATATCTACTGTCAAGTTTAGCAGTTGTGATAGTTTGAACTGATGACAACTTGGTTGGCTTGAGAAGTCATGAGAGGCTTAAGCACACCACCGAGGGTGTTTGCATGGTCAAGGAGTCGTGGCCCTAGGTTCCCTCTCCCCCATTTTTCATGCATCAATGCTTCAATTTCTTTTTCTACTTTTGACTTTCCTCCTTGGCATGTTACCACAAATCCCTGCACTCTCCCTGGATGGGTTTTTCTTACCCAATCCATTCTTCATGCCAGCAGGAATCATTCATGTTTCATCCCATGAAACACAAACAGAATAGGAAAACCCAGCATTCAGAAATTTCCCTCTATTGGCCGACTGTCCAGGTTTTGACCCCACTCTGTCAGTCTCCTTTCATTTCGTGGGCCCATCTCTCCCTGCTCGCACCTCTTCCCTACTCCCTGCTCTCCACACATGCTCATTTCCAAGTCCTATTCATCTGAGAATTCATCGTACTAGTGTCGCAGAAGAATGCTTCATTGTCTAAGATGCTTTGTTTCTTCCTCCCTGCTTGGACCTCTCATATACATGTAGTTCCACTTTGTACATCACTTCATAAAGCACCAAGCTATTCTTTTGCACTGTCTCTTTGCAACAGAGTCGTCTGCTATGATTAGAAAAGAATCACACTCACCTCCAAATTCCCAGTACTAACAGAGGACCTGTTCTACAGCAAGCACTGAATAAATGTTTGTTGACCAAGGGATACAGGGATAATAAAAAAACTTTAGGTTTATTTGGTGTTATTCACAATCATACATTTATAAACTTGAAGTCTGTAGCTATAAATACGTGGTCCTCTTAATAAAACCAGTTTATATTCTTTAAAAGGAAAGAACCATAATTCAAACTTCAGGTTGGGTACTGCTGGTGAGCAGAATGAATGGTGAAGGAATTCTTTTACTTTCTAGCATCTGATTCCACTTTTCAAGTTTCCACCATGGGTCTGAATAGAAGGCAGAGCCTGCCTGCTGATAAGATTCAGAATAAAGCCATATAAGACAGATACCAGGTCAGAGGCCTAGGCTTAGGCAACCAAAACCCTCCTGGATTCTTAAACTTGAATAGTGGCCACAAATCAGGTATGGAATGAACTAGTTTGTATAGCAACGCCATCCATTTCCCAGGGTAAATGGAATCATTTCTCTCCAGCGCACAGACAATGCTACCCACATGAAACTGTTCCTCTGGTCTGGCACTTCCCTGATACTTCATTGCCCTTGCTCATTTCAAGTTTTGCTTTTCAGTTCCCTTAATTCCTCAAGTCTCCTTGATAAAACTGTTTTGCACAAATTGGCTGCAGTCAGTTTCTACTTTTCTTTCAGCTAACAAAATGGAATAATACTATTGATAGCATTTACTTATGCAAAGTTGTTTAAATGGAAGATTATGTGCTAATACATCAAATTAACTTAAAAATGAATGTATTTAGTTCACTGCGTGCATTGAGTGCAGCTATGCTCAGTAATGAACGAGGAGGGAAAGTGTTCTAATGCAATGCTGGAGATAAGCTCTGTGGGGGCAATGACATATGTAACTTATGGACAATAACTATTGCTTTGCCTTTGGATATCTATCTCTTTTACAAGCCTTCCCCAGGTGCCACCTACAAGGGAAATGGTAGGCAGTTAATGAACGTGTTCTTGGTGGTATTATTTGCAGCCCTGAGAATAAGAATGGAGCAATTGTCTACAGTCTACAGTCATAACCAGATGTTGCAAAGCTCTATAAGCCTTAATGGCTGTTGTTTCAATACAGTTTTTTAAAGGGGAAAAAAATCAATAATACTAAAACAAATTATCTATGGGAAGCATTTACTGGGCATTTTTCATGAGGAAATTACTGTAGAGAGACTTAATTATGCTCTTTGGAGATAGTTTGAAAGTTGAAAATCTAATGAATTGTGTTTGTATTTGCATGTTTGGCTTTTAAATTATTTTTATGGATTTTCATTGTGACATCTACAGAGCTTTTGCTACTGAGTACTATGCATGGTATTGGACTTCTAGCAACTTAAATCGATGTGCAACAGAAAATACATCTTATTCAGCTGAAAATATGAAGCACTATATGGAACTGATATAAAGTCTCAGGACTTAAATGCTATCAGAGGTATATATTCCTTTCTCTTAAATTGGGCCTTAAACTGGTACCTATAATAGTCAATATGTACTCTAAGCAATCTAAATATTTTTCTCCTACCACAACACAGGTTTATGAACAGGTCTAGCTATAATTTAATTAGGAGCTGAACCATGTTTTAAAGCAAAATCTCATGATTTCTACCAGTATTTTCAAGGATGGTCCTTGGGTCATATTATCAGTCCTTTGGCTTATTATTATCAAAGCAGATTCCTTCCCCACCACATACCTGAATTAGAGTCACTGTGGGTACAGCCGGTGCATCTGTCTAGGAGACTCCCTGAGCGCCTGATGTGCTCCCTGCATATCAATCATTTGTAATTTCTTTCTCATCTTAAACAATCTTCTTTAGGGCCAGAGTTAATTCTACTCAAAATTTGAACATGTATTTATAAACAGAGGCTCCTTTCCCTCTCACTGCCACCCTCATCCTCCCCTATGAATTGATACTTTCTGTGCTGCTTCAGTGTACTTTTCTGCACAACCTGTGACCATAACCATGCTTTATCATGGTTCTGTCCTGATGCCTTCTGTCTTCTGCGACTCCAGACACTCTGACTCTAGCCACCACGTTCTTCAAACTTCCTCCTTCCACTAAACAACCAAGTTATAGCCAAGTCACCTACAAGAAAAATCTTCTGTTAGGCCACACTGCAACTAACATGAGAAAGCTGAAGGAAAGTCCCAGGCAATTCTTCCTCCTTGAATGACACCCAAGCATTTAACAGAATTGCCTCTGTGCAAAGCTCTTGGTCAGCTGTTTAGTCCAAGGAATTTGGTTAAATATGATTTTCCAGCTAGTACGCTTTCAAGAAATATTGAACGAAAGCATGATGAAAGTTTGAGACTAAGTGTAGTAGATGGCAACATGATGGTCTCATAATGGTTTATGAGAGAAATCAAGCTTCTAGTTTAGAAAGGAAAAGTGAGGAGAGATTTTCAGTGCCAGGTAAATGGCGTAATAAATTCATTGTATTCTGAAGTCAGAATACAATGAATACTAAAACAAGAATAGTCCCTAGCTAAATAAAACTTGGTGGTGCTATGGACTATCTCCACCTGAGGAACAGAGGGTAGAAGGCTGGGCAGGCTGTGTGCTGCAGCAGGGTAGGGTAAATGCTGAAGGCATCGTGAACTTGGTTTAGGTCTCCAGAGATCATTCATGGAGTTAGTGAATCAAGGAAATACCATGAACAGAAGCATAAGTGGGAAAGTCTCCAGCTTGAAGAACTAGCAGATTACAGTGAAGAGAGAAAGGGGAAGAAAATGATGTTGGGAGCATCAAAGAAGAATGAAAAGGGCCTTCTCTGTAGGTGTATGTGGGTGTGCAGGAGACGAGAGGCTGATTATGTGCTCCAGCCCCACTGGCACTCTGTGTGGTCAGAATTTGACTGTGATGATAGCCTCACTTTCCCATGTGCATTAAAACTGATTGTCAGAACATCTTGCTCACATAGAGTTGGATTCCTGTACACTAGTGAGAATACTGCCCCACTTCCATCTTTTAATAATTTACTGAAATGACCAGGCTATCTTTTCTTATCCCTGGAATTGACCAAGTAAAGTTTTCAAAACAAGATTTGAAAAGTATAGTGTCCTTTTGTTTTGAAATAGGAAACATGTATTTTTTTTTTTTTTTTTTTTTTTGGTGAGACTATAAACCAAAGTCCCTTCATTTGATTCTTGCTACCCAAAATAAGTAGCATTATGATTGTTTTGTTTCAGGAACATTTATTAAAATTGAGCTGGTATGCTGGGGATCCTGGAAACAGGAGGATCACGATGAGTCTGAGCTGCATGGTGAGATGACTCTGTATCAAATACACAAAACACACACACACACATACAACAAAAAATTGAACTGGTTGGTGAGTGGGGTTATATCTAACTGCTGCTAAAACGAGAACACAAAACTTTATGGTCTGCTTTTTATGGAGTAAAGGATGTAAATTATCTCCTCATTTTCTGTAGGAATTCAAAGTGAAGAGTGACTGCTACTATCAAAAGGTACAGGGGTACTTTCTAGATACATCTTTTCAATGTATTTTCTCTTGTTATAAAGTGCATCTCCTGTGAGGATGATTTGAAATCATTTTTAAAGTACCCAAGTCATACATACCAATGTAGAGCATGTCGTTTTGAAATATATACACACTGTGTAAGTAATAGATGAAGCTTATATGTATCTGGGGGTGTTAGTCAGCTTCTTTTGCACTGATAAAATATCTAAGTCAACTTAAAAGAAAAAAAAGTTTGTTTTGGCCCATGGGGTCAGAAGCCTCAGTCCACGTTTCTCCTGGTAGAAGGGTGTGGCTGAAGAAACCTATTCACACTGTGGCACCAGAAGCGGAGAGGGATGGGAGACTCCACAGAGAGGAACCAAGGACAAAATGAAGCCCAAGAAGGCCACCTTGATGACTCACTCTTCCATCAGTGGATTAATGCACTTACTATGTTAGATTCCTCAGGATCCAATCACCTTTGGGAAGCTCCACCTCTAAACACATCAGCCTTCTGGGGACATTTAGGTCCAAACCATAGCACTGTGAATTAATTAATATAATCACTATTGTTTTCTGATGAGAATGGTTAAAATCACTTTCTCTGCAGTAAGAATTATGCATTGTTATTAACAGTAGTTGCCATGTTGTACAATAGATTTTTCTTACTCTTCCTGATGCTCTGTGTTATTTGCACCTTTCCCTAATATCCCACCTCTAGCTTCGGGTAATAATCATCACTCCCTCTCCAAAGTTCAACTCTTTAGACTTCACGTGTAAGTGAAATCATGTAGTAATTGCTTTATTTCCATGTACAGTACTGTTTTCAAAGTTCACTGATAGTTGCAAATGAGACGATTTCTTTCTTTTGAAGGTTGAATAACCTTCTTTTGAAGATTCCATTATGTGTTTCATCAGTCAGGGTTTTACCAGAGGAACAGATACAACACAAGATGTACACAAGTGGGAGAAATTACATGATTGGCTTACAACAGTCAGCTAAAGTTGGATGAAGAAGCCTACAGAGGATGTCTGCCCACTGGAGACTGAAGGGTTCAGTTCAAGGTCTGACACTCACTGCAGTGCTCCATGCAAATATGCATCAGGAGGCCAGTGGGTGTGTGATGGAAAGCTGATGAATCTACACCAGAAGGCTGGAAGTTCCAAGGCAGAGGCCAAAGAGTCTGACTGGAAGCCGGGAGGTGGCATCCAAGCTGACTGCAAAGACCAGAGCTCCTTGAAGGAAATGGAATGCTCCATTTTTCCTCAATTTCCTTTTATATCCTTTAAATGATGAGTCACTTTAGGGTGGGACCTCCACACTCTAGAGTGTGGAGTGGCTGAGCCCATTTATTAAGCTTTTACCTTCTCAAGTTGACATAATCGACCAACCACTATGTGTATATATTGCACATTTTTTGTATCCATCCACTGATGGCTCAGATGACTCCCATATCTTATGTCTTATAAATGAACATGGAAGTGCAGATAATGTTTGACATGCTAGTTGTAATCTTGGTAGTTATATATTCAAAAGTATAATTGTTTGATCATATGGTAGTTATATTTTTAATTTTATTGAGGAACCTCCATGCTATTTTTCATAATGGCTATGCTAATTTAGAGAACCACCAACAGAGTACAATGCATCCTTTTTCTTTACAACCACACCAACAACACATATTTTTCACTTTTTTGATGATTGCCATTTGAACAAGTACGAGGTGATATTTCATTCTAGTTTAATTTCTCCTTCTCTAGTGATTAGTGCCATTGAGCAGTTTTTCATACACTTATTGGGTCATTTGTGAATCTTCTTTTGTGAAATTCTTTTTCAGATCTTTTGCTCACTTCTTAACTGTTTTATTACATTTAATTTGCATATTTTGTAGATTAGCCTCTTAACAAGTGCATAATGTGCAAATAGTTTCTCCTACAGTGTTGGTTGTTCTTCGGTGCATTGACTGTTCACATGGCTGTGCAGCAGCTTTTAATTTGAAGTCATGCCATCCATTTGTTTGGTTTTAATTTGTTCCCTGTGCTTCGGGGGCTATATCCAAAAGTAACCATCACCCAGGTCAGTGTTGCCTTAGTCTGGTTTCTGTTGCTATGGCTAAATATAGCAGACTAAAATGATCATAAAGAGTAGAGATCTACTTAACTTACATGTTGGGAGGACAAAAATCATGGCTCAGCCCCCAGTCAGGACCTTCTTGTTTCTACCAAGGCAGTGGGCATCACAAGCAAAACAGCAGGCTTGCTAGCTCTTCAAGCCACATATCAGGAGGGGTCCCTCTCATGGTCTCATTTATCCCAATTACTTCCAAAGGCACTGCCTGCAGATAACATTAATGCATGGATTCGGTGATCACACTTATAACACACAAATGTTTGAGGGACATACACTATAGTTAAATGTCATGGTGTTCTTCTGGTTGCCCAATACTATTTATTGATTTTTTAAAAATTAATCTTATTGAGAAACAAATAGCAAAGAGACAGTTTCAAAACCGATTAGTAGAGCAGTTACATACTTAATATGTTGCATATTGTTTTCTTCATAGCAGTTATTCATAGTATATGAGGCGGACATGATATCCTGTCCAAACACTATTAGTACAAATCTTTCTTCTCATTGAATTAAGGCTGTGGATTCTTTTTTGTTTTGTTTTGCTTTGCAGAACTGGGGATTGAACTCAGTCCCTTGCACTTGCCATGGAAGTGCTTATTCTACTGACCCATCCTCCCTGCCCCTTCTCATTGAATTAAGAGAAAGTATCTGTATATCTATCTTAACTATTTTGTATATGCAGATACAAAATGGCCCTTCATTTCTATCCCCTTTTTTGTTTAGCTTTGTCAGAGATGGGTATTCCATTGCCATTTAAATATAGTAGGTGTATGAATTCAGTAAAATAATCCAATATAGTCCAGTAGTTCACAATAGTAGTGGGTTATCCATAGAACTGGAAATGTCAGAAGTTGTTGACTAGAGCCTTTTACAGCTCAGCATATTAATATGGCTTTACTTTTTATACTTCATGTTTATACTTTTCTGCTGGATAGTTAAGACCAAGATAAAGCAAGACATATATAACAAGAAATGTCACTTTTGTATCTGACAAGGTCAGTCAGATCACCTCAAGATTTACCTTGAAACCTTGTACTACAGTTTGTAGACCATTGTCAGTGTCAGCCATGTGGATGAGTGATGGCCATCGCTTGACCAATTTGCTCTCTGTGAAAGCGTGAGAGAATGTTTTCTCCGTAGGTGACTCTCCTTAGGTATCCGATGTTATTTATTGAAAAGAATATCCCTTTGCAACTGTGTTCTTTACACCTTTGGCAAAAATCAACTGAATGGAAAGATGTAAGTTTGTTTCTTCTCCACACATTGGCCAATGTATATTTTCAAGTCCGTAACATGCCATTTTCATTACTGTAGCTTATATAGTATAATTTGACCTCAGTTAGTCTGATGTTCCCAGCTTTGCTGTTTGTGTTCAGGATTGCTTGGAACAGTCGTAGTTTTGGGGGCTTCTTTGTAAATTTTAAGATATTTTTAAAAAGTTCTGTGGAAACTGTCAGTAAAATTTTGATAAGGAGGCAATGTATCTGTTTAATGCTTTGGGAAATATGGACAATAGTAACTCTTCTAATTCATAAACACAAGCTATTCTTCCATTTGTGCTTTCAATTCTTTTGTCAATATATTATAGAGTTTTTATTTTATTTGATTAAAAATTCCTTGGTTAAAATCATTGTTTTGTTTTTTGTAATTATTGTAAATATATGTGTTTTTGTGATTTCTATATTAAACTGTCAGTTGTTAGTGTACACATATGCTATTGATTTTATATGTTTGCTTTTTATACTATAACTTTACTAATTTAATTTATTAGTGTATTGTTGGAGGTTTTGGATATTTTTTACATACACACAATCATATCCTCTGTGACCACGGGCAAGTTAATGCCATCATTTCTGGTTTGAATGCTTTCTATTGCCTTCTTGTGTGGTGTGCTCTGAGTGGGGCTTCTAGCACTGCACTGAACAGAGATGCTGTCAATGGCACCTTTCTATGCTTCCATGTTTTCCTGATTATTATGTGAGCTATTTATCATAGGTGGCCTTGTTGAGTTGAGGTACACTCCTAAGATAGCTATTTTCTTGATTATTTTTATCATGAAAACTACTGCATTTTGTTAAATAACTTTTCTGTGCCTTTTGAAATGATCATATGTTTTTGTCACTTATTCTGTGCCTGTGATATGTCACCTTAAAAGATTTGCCCATATTAAAACACCTATGCATCCTTGAGATAAATCTGAGAAGATCATAGTAAATGATCCTTTTCATGTATTGTGGAATTCAGTTTGCTAATATAGTATTTTGTTGTATAGTTTCATAATTATGTTCATCAGTGATATTGACTTTGAATATCTTTTTTTCAATATCGTTATGTGACTTTAGTTTTAGGCATTTGCAGGTACATAAATTGCAGTTGAAAGTATTCCCTCTTTTCTTTTCCTATTGCGAATCTGAGAAGGATTGGATGAGACATTGTGTTTTTTAACAACTCGTCTTCAAGTTCACAGGCTCTTCTGCTTGGCTGTTTCTACCAATGATGTTTTGTTATGCCCTTTTCATTTTCTTCATTATGTATTACACAGGTTCATAATTTATTCTTCAAAATAATTTCAACTTCTGCTAAGTATTTTATTTTTGAACACTTTCCCCTGATTTTATTGAGTTTCTCCTGTATTTTCTTAAAGTTTCCTGAGCTTTCTGATTGGTGAATCTGACTGTTTATCTTCATTTCATTGGGGTCAGCTCTGGGGAGATTGGTATGTTCTTTAATGGTGCAGTATCTCTGGTTATTCGTCTTCTATGTGGCTTTACAGTGATGCCTGCATATTTGAAAACTTCAGGATTTTTTCCAGTAATGTTGATTTTTGCTTTATTTGAGAAGGCTTTCAGCAATCAGGACTCTTTTCTTGGGTGGGCTGTGTCATGGCCTGAAGGCACACTTGCCCTGTCCCTGGGGAATAGGAGGTGCCTGTGGCAGCTGTGTTCTTAGCACTGCCCTAAAAATGCGTTCACTGACGTGCACCATTGACTGGATCAGTAGCAATAGAGTGGATTTTTGGTAGTAAAATTCACCTTAAATAGAAAGATAATAATGTTAGGTAATTTTTTCCCCAAAAAATCACATAGTGCTTTGCAAATTAGAAATTGAAAGTAAAGATAAAATTTTCATTACTAAGAGGTGCATAGATAGGAGTTGAATGAAATTGTAATAGGGTCAATATAAATATTGATTCTTAAGGAGAAAAATAAGATAAGAAAGGAAGTAAAAATCCAGCTTCCATATTTGTTTTTTTGTAACAAACACAGGAATCAGCCTAAAAAACAACTTCTTTGTTTCCTGCAATTTATGACAGGATTCAAAAGTTTCCCAGGCACCCTGTCCCAAACACTCTCCCTCTTGGTTTCCAGGCACCCCACCCCCAAACTCTCTCCCCTTTGGCCCCAAGCAGAGCCAAACCCACAACTTCAGAACAGGTCCATCTGACTCTGACTCTGAACTGGGCAGGCAACCACGAAACTCTCCATTGTTAACATTAAAGGTCCCCCACAGACCAGGTAGCCCTGCCAAGATTAGCTCTCCCTCAGCTGTTCCAGCTCACATTCACCCTCCCCAAAAGATGCTATAAAGTTTCCTGTCCCCCCTTTGTTCACTGCTGTCTTGGTCCACTGGCTTGATGCCCCCAATAAATCTATTTCACGTCAGAATTCCTGGCATAGTTGATTGCATGGGTTCATTCCTAACAATTTAAAGTACTGATAATTTTAAGTATCTTATATGTAAAGGCATAATGAAGTCAGCAATTAAAAAGATTGAAAAATATCCTAATATTTTAAAATTGTGATATACTTTTGCTCTTAGTAACTTGAACAATGAAATCTGTCACCGTAATAGGTGCTATAGTTAAAACTACTTGTGTATTTCCATTTGAGATTTTGAGTTTGTAAGCCAAACAGATAACTAGAAATTATGAATTAAAATGTGATAATATTTTGAGTGTAGTAGAAGAAAATGATCAGACACTGGCACAAGCCTTCATGAAGATCCCATTAAAATTTCATAGTCAAAACAACAAAGCACCTCATTAATGCAAGAGAAGACATATACATTATATGAATTACAGACAGCATGATTTTGTTATTTTCCACTTCTGTGAGTATGAGACTTCCATGTAAGTGTGTAACTCTTCTTTGCAGCCCTAATTCTGAATTGCAGTATCCTTAAACTTTGCAGCAATGTTCAATTCTCTTAGGAGGTTTATGCAGCAGTTTCCAAGAAATTATCAACCTGTGCACATTTTCTCAAAATTCCCAGTAGGTGTGGATGGAATTCACTAGAATAACATTTGTTTAATATGTGTGAGATCTTACATTTAATCACCAGTACTATAAAGGAATAAAAACCATAAGTTAAAAGCCCAATTAAAATGTATCGTGTTTAATTCTTTGCTTTTAATTTTCTCTGTGTTCCTCTATAGTACCTTATGTGTAGAAAAAGTCTACAGAGTTTGCTCCCTTCTGATATGTATCACTGTCATGCTTTTTTGGTAGAAAGAGTTGTCAACTTTCCTTTCCCCACTATCTCCATACTTTAAGAGTGATAGAGCTCTGGTTTCCTTCAAACACTAGAAATTTCCGGAAGATTCAACCTAGGAATATCCACTTAATTGTTTGTTTTATGTCATACTCATCTTGAAAGAACTCTGTTTTAACACTTAAGAATGAACACACACCAAGATGTTGGGAAAAGCATCATCTGTTTTTGGAAAGCTGTTCAATGTAAAGAAATGAGAATAAAAATATTTGTAAGCATTGTAGGATGGATAAAGGAAGATATTTATGAACAGGAGGGAAGAGAATTGCCCAGTTTAGGTGCCTATGTATTATTTCTCTTAATTGTAATTTTATTTTGTTTTGTTTTATTTTTTGGGATACCAGGGATTGAACTCAGAACCTTGTGCTTGGCAGGCAAGCACTTATTCCACTGAGCTATCTCCCCGGCCCCTTTAATTGTAATTTTAGAAAATTTTTCTAGTTTCCAACACTTACCTTGATGCCTGTATTTCTTCATAGTCCATGAAAAAAATTATGGAAGTCATTGCTCTCTTCTAAAAATCAAGAATCTTTTCTTTATACAGTTATACTGGTAGTAAGCTTTCTCACTTCCATTTCAGTTGGGAGGGATCATAGCTGATTTGCTTTAGCCAGTTATTGTTAAGAAGAAATGACACATATTTTTAAGATATTTAAGCTGTTAGTGTACCACACAACATGCTAGAATTCATAAAAGTGTGAGCCCCAACTGAGGATTATATGGGCAAGCATCTCTTAACAAATGGCTTATGGCAAATAAGTAACATGAGAAAAAATACAGTTTTGATGTTTTATGTCAATAATATTCTATATGGTTTTTCATTAGAATGAAAGCTACCCCGCCCTTACTGAAATGAGCATCAAATAGAATAAAATTTTACAATACTGGAAGAAGTTCAAAGCTATATAAACATTAGCTCTCAATTCTGTGTGAGATGCTTGCTCTAAACCATAGACTATACTCCACAATTATTTGGTTTATTGAAAGCAATTTGAATTGTAACTTGACTATTGATGTTTGTACTTTATCAATTAATATATATTTTTCTGGCAAATATGTTGACCAGAGGATTCTGCTGTTTAAGTAGCCTCCTTTGTAGTGATGTCTTACAACAAAGAAGCAGAAAAAAAAAAAAATCAGTGGCCCAAAGATAGTTCTGGAAGTTTCTAAGATAAATGCCTGGTTTTGCACACCAGAAATTCACCATGATTAGTTAAGAGGGTGTCAGAGCCAGTGTCTCTGCATCTCCTCTGATTACCTACCTTTCTGTTCCTGTTTGGGTAGTGGATGAGAAAGTGAGGTCCCAACTAGGTTTGAACAAAGTAAGAAGCAGCTCCTGTGAATGGTAGGACTACAGTTTTGTCATATTCAAAATCACAAGTAAGATAAAGATTACATCACATAATGAGGTATTAGATTGTTTTCCTCAGATCAATGCATAACATAGTAATAAAAGATCACGTTTCTCCAAAATGTGTTTCTGACAGACTAGTGTTTTCTTTTTTTCTTCCTTTATTAGATTTCTTTCCATGTAATTGAATTTCTTCTCGAACTGTCTTAACTTTCAAAGACAGAGTATAACAGGCATTCAAAGTGGGAGCCTTACAGAAACGATTAAAGTAACTAAGAAGCATGTGAAACATGTTCATTTAAAGTGCATAAAACAGTTTTAAAGGATGCTGGTGATTAGTGACTTTAACAGTTGCAACTCTTACTGCTGCTTTGAACATCATCAATATATTTATTGAGCTGTCCTTAGAAAGTGAGCTTCTAATCTGTCTAGAGCAAATGTTTTGACTCAAATTTTATTCTCTTCCACTATTTGATACTTTAAATTATGGGACTTTTTTTTTCCTTTGTGGTACTTGGAATCAAACTCTGGATCTTATTTAATTGCCAGGCAGGCACTTAAGCCACATTTTAAAATTCTGTATAAGAGAGTACCAAAAGCAAAAGAAGATTTTTTTTTTAATAAGGATGATTATTGATAATAACACGCTACTATATCCATGTTTCAACTCATGTGTGTAGATTGATGCTCATCTTCCTTAAGTTCTTGTTGGAAGAGCAGTTACTACTTTTCTCTGTTTTTTAAAAAAAGGATATTGTATTTTATTTGCAACACAAGCATTTAGTTTGACTTTTTAGTTTCCTCAGGAGAGATTACCAGTGCACATGTGATGTAAGATGCTCTATCTGTTGGCTTTTTAAGGACACTATTTTGATTGTTCAGGCTTAACAGGCAGTTTTTTTATATTATTTCTTAAGCTTGAGCAAGCAATAAAAGCACTTCTGTACTGGGTGACCCAGAAGTCTGAAAAGATTATGCATCTGTACCTCAGAGGCATTGCCAGCTTGAAGACGAGTGAAAAACCTGTGCAAACAAACCTACTGGGCTGAATTAGAGCAGCACACACACAACATCTTCAGCTAATAAAATCAGTAGAATAAAACATTTACACATTTTAATATGTTTAGTGTTTTATTTTTATTTCCCATGTTGTCTCTGTGGGTGTCAAGGATATCTGCTTATATATGACCATCTGTTTGGAAAATTTATGTAAAGTAGAGGTAAAACGCATAATGAATGTATAGGTACCAATGTAAACATAGACGCTGAGGAAAACCAGTTTAATTCTATCACCTTTGTAAGATTTTTCTTTTAGCTTGAACTTGTGTGATCCTCTTGTTTTCCGCCTCCCCAATGCTGGGATTATAAGCATGCACCACCATGCCTGGTCTCGGTGGCAGGCTCAGAGAGCCCCTGGAGTGGAGCCAGCATGATATGTGGTGCTGGGACTCGGACCCTGGTCCCTGCACTTGCCTATGCAGATGCTTAGTCTGATGAGCTGTCTTGCTGGCCCTTATCCTTTGTAAGATTTAAATGCTCAAATCTTCCAGCAAACTGACTATTTTTGATTCTAGACCTCTGACTGACTACTCTTCCTGAGATATTTGTGTGTGCATCCCTAATCTTTAACCAGCTTGTATTTTGTTTAGCTAATCATCCCAGGTTCTTCCTTTTGTCCTTTCCACCCCACTCTCCCCATTTTGCTGTTTTGTTTTAAGAGAAAAATTGGTATGTGGCCAAATTTCATTGCTTGGGGGACTCAGGGAGAAATTTTTTCTGCAGAAAAGTCATTATTTTTCTGGGAAACCACTGGTGCTTCATTGCAGTATGTGTCCAAATTGTTATAGTACTGCATGTCAACATTCAAAAATAGTTTGTTTTTCGAGATGAGAGACTATCAAAATTGGTTCCGTGGAATACTAGTTTACCTAAGAAAGGAAAAGGAAGTAGATTATATTTATAACCAACATCAAAAGCATTAGGTCATGAGAAAGGAATTAGTGCATCTATTGAAGGAAATATCTAAATTTTTAAAAGTTTAAAAATATTGGCAAGTCATGCACACACACACAGAATATCTCTATGCTGTGTATTGCAAACTATCACATTTCAGGAGGATGGGTATTATTGTGGTCCTTCCCCTTGCTTTGTGGGAAAGCAAGAGGTTAAAAAAGTCCCAAAGTTACGCATCTCACAAATGATGGACCTATACTTTAATATCACATCAACTAGTTCTGGATTCCAGGTTGTCCCTACTGTGATCTTCTGTTCCCCTTGCCTTTAGTCTGCTCTGCAGACAGCCAGTAGCAGCCATTCTTCCCCACTACTTTTTCCTTCCTTCCTTCCTTCCTTCCTTCCTTCCTTCCTTCCTTCCTTCC
>PVKA01041529.1:0-17976 GCA_004027165.1 Ctenomys sociabilis | reverse complement strand
AAAAAAAAAAAAAAAAAAAAAAAAAAAAAAAAAAAAAAAAAAAAAAAAAAAAAAAAAAAAAAAAAAAAAAAAAAAAAAAAAAAAAAAAAAAAAAAAAAGAAATTCACAGAAAAGCTTATCCTCTGTAAAAGAATTTTGGATTCAACCATCTCTCACATTATGTATGCTTATGCTTGTCCACTGGGTTGAAGGTAAAGTGGGGAAAGGCTGGTGCATGGCTCAGAGTGGTCATATTTAGAAGATACCTCAGATTATAACCATTGCTACATGTATAATTTTACTTATCTGTGTTATATAACAGTAGATATGTTCTTTTATAAAAATCTGGTTGTAGGCATACAGGAATGCTTGATATACTTAAAAGTAGAAGAGTAACATTGTCTATAAACAGCTTTTAAAAACAGATGCTACTGGCCAGGGATATAGCTCAGCAGTACAGCCACTGCCTGGTAAGCACAAGCTCCTGAGTTCAATTTCTGGTACAAAAAATTTAAAAAAAAAAAAAAACAGATGCAGCATTTTGGAAAGAGAATGGTTAAGCCATTTTAGAACTAATGTCTATACTTGTTCATCAGGTTAAAGGAGGTGGGAAGGAAGAAATTGCAGAAGGTATTTTAAGTGTATGGTAGAAAAATCTCAGGACTTTGGAGATAATTCAGCAGTCTAAGCACCCACCTAGCAAGCACAAGCACCTGGGTTAGATCCCTGTGCCAGCCCTGGAGCGCACTGTGCAGGCCACCAAAACCAGGCGTGGTGGCACATGTCTGTAGTCCCAGTACTGGGAAGGCTGAGACAGGAGAATCACTGTGAGTCCAAGCTGTGTACTAAGACCCTGTACCAAATAAATAAATTAATGATTTTTAAAAAAGAAAGAAAAGTTCAGCTTATATATAGCTCTTGTGTTATATGAATTTAATTTTACTATACTGTATATATAGTGTATATTGAACCTATGAACTCTAGTTGTATAATATCTAGTCTCCAGATATTAAAGAGATTGTCAATGTATAGCAAAAGTATTAGTAAACTAATACTAAAATTCACAAAAAGGCTGTCTTCTGAAAAGGACTTTTGAAAATATAATTGTAAAATCACATGTCTGTATCAGTCATGATAAGAAAGAAATGAAGGATTCTAGGCCAGAATCCTTCTACTTAGAAGATGCTTTCATATGTAACCACTGTTACCTATGTGTAGTTTTTTCAATTCTATTGTGTATGTAGTAGACAAATTTCAGTCCATATTTGAAACATCTAGTCTTCAGTGTGTTAAATACAGAGGGGGTGAACAGCACATTTTGTAGCTATCCTTTTGTTAAGGTTAATAATGAAATACTGTCTTTAAGAAATATAATGATCAAACCACTTCTCTGAGCAGTGAACATATTTACACTGGTTCTGAGAAGGAGGAAAAGAAAGTGCAAAGAGCTCTCAATCAATGTGGCTTTGATGAAACACAATTGACCATTGTCCCTATGTCTATGCATTTTGTTTCACTTTCCTATGTATATAGTTGTATATAAAGGGCCTAGTCCAGTTTGTGCCTAGTCTTTCTAAATGTTAAAAACTTTGCAAGTATACAGTAGTAGAATTAGTAAATTAACATGTTGAGTATACTTTGTGTTAAAATTTATGAGAAAGACCATACTTAAAACCATGTACGGAATGAAAATATTAAAGTTGCTTCTAAGTATTACATATGAATATATCTGTACTCTGGGTCAAAAAACATGGAACATGGAAAGGGCTCTAGGCCAACGTTTCCTATTTAGATGACACTTTGAAATAGCTTTTGTTGCTGTTGCTATTTGTTCACTTAGGAATTAAAATATAGGATGACCCGGCAACATAACCAACAAAGAAAATCAAGGCTTGAATGATGTTAAGAAATGAATTTTACTTGACAAAATGAACATATTGCAAGCATTTATGAAGTAGTCAGTAAAAAATAAAAATAAAATAGCTTTTGATAAGTACGTGTGTAATTTACTCAGTGATGCTATACAAGGAAGAAAGTTAAGGTATTTTAGAAACATCCAATTTTTCCAGAGGTTTAAAATTCATACATGGCTAGGCATAGTAGCTCATGCCTATAATCCCAGCACTAGAGCAAGATGATTGCTCTGAGTGCAAGGCCAGCCTGGGCTAAGGCTGCATGGTGAGTTCAAGGCCAGTGTAAACTTGCAGGGGCCATGGGTTTGATCACTGAGACTGCTGTGCCAGCCTCACTCCTGGGGAGAGCTATAATGGCAATTGAGACTGGGCATAGTGGTGTGCATCTGTAATCCCCCCAACTCTTTTTTTATTTATTGTGGTACCGGGCATTGAAATTAGGACCCTGTGCTTGCCAGGAAAGCGCTTATTCTACTGAGCTATCTCCCCCGGCCCTGTAATCCCAGCTCTTGGGAGGTTGTAAATAGGTGGCTCACTATGAGTTCAGTCTAGTAGTGAGACCCTAAACACCCTGTAGTCCCTTCCCCAAAATACACATGAAGGAGGAAGAGGAGGAGGAGGAGGAGGAGGAAGAGAAAAAGAATTCCACATATGTAAAAGTCAAGGCTAAATTAACACCCTTTAAGTATTTCCTGTTCTTCACAGGAATGGTTACATTTTGGGAATGGAATGGTTGAACTTGATGTCTTAGAGAAAAGGCTGTTTCGAGATAGGTCAGCAGTTTAAAGCACCTGCTTAAGCAAGTGTAGGCGGGTGCAGAGGACGGCGGTTGATCCCCAGCACCACATGCCTCACCAGCACCCCCCCTTCAGGGTGGGCTGAGCCAGCTGAGAGAGAAAGAGAGACAGAGACAGAGAGAGAGAGAGAGAGAGAGAGAGAGAGAGAGAGAGAGAGAGAGAGAGAGAGAGAATAGCTGTTCATGAGGTGGGAGAGGAAAAAATGCAGAGAGGGAGGTTAATTCAGATTGTCATGTCATTTTTCTACATGTACACTATAGTTAATGTCACTGAGTGATAAAGAACAAGTCTGAATGCCCAGATTATGTCAGAAGTGTGATATAACCCCTATAGATGTGTCTTTTTGTTAGTTTTTAGGAAGAACTATATTCTGGAAATTATCTTTGCCAAAGCCACCTCTTAGAGCTAGATGTGGTCCTGAACTGAGTCACTGTTATGGTGAAGAGGGCAAAGGGTGAGCTCTTTGTTATTTCTCCATATATGCAAGATGACTTTATATGTACTTTTGGTAATGTACTTGCTTGTGTTGTGCACAAAGTTCATACTCTACCACACAGCATCTAAGCTTTATAATGTCCTAAAGTGACAATGTACAGTAAAAACTAGAGGTGCAGAGTAGCCAACCCATAGATATCTTTCTGCTATAATTGATGAACAGATGTATCTTGGATTTGGAATTGTCACACCTTTGTGCAGTGTGTATCACTAGCCTGAAAGCAAAAGGGCAGAAGCAAGCATATGGGGAGAGATGTGTGCAGCGTGTTCAGATTTACATTTTGGTGATAATCGTGGATGTGCATTCAAGTGTATATGGGTGCATGCATATGTGTGTGTCTGCACATGCATGTTTCTACCTATATTCTAGGAATACTTTAATAATTCAGTGAAAACAAGCCTTCGTGGCAGAGATCTAATAGCTCTCAGGCACATGCTTGGTGTGCTCTGTTGCTTTGCATCTCATTTTAAGTTGAACATTAAGGAAATGCAGAATTTTAATTGTAATTATGCCAATACTTTCTATCTAGAGGTCTATTACCATTTTTATCTTCAGTTAAGTTTTTTTCTCCCAAAAAGCCAGGATTATAATTTTTTTCTAACAGATTGAGTTGGTGTAGTGTAATCTTGGTTATCAAAAATACTCTTGTAGACTCTGAATTAGTGAATATTCATGATGTGTGGAAAAACATGAAACACGTTGTACAATTTCAGTCACACGAAATGGCACGTGGTACATGTATATCCATGGGACCAAGAATGCCATGTCCAACTCAACTGCTTGTGACTTCGAGTGACTTTGTTCTTTGCTTCTTGTGTTTTTATTTCTGGTTTGTGCCTATTAACTTTTTAAAACTAAATATAATGTTTAAGACTCAAAATAAAAAAGAAGAAAGGAAAAAGAAAAAGAGCAACTCTCTCCCAGTAGCTACAGTAAAAATTCAGAAGCTGATCTCCTGGTCTTGGCTTAAGTTTGATCACTTCCTGACTTAGCTCCAATAACTGGGGGATAGAGTGCTGGTGTCCCCGACCTGGGGTATGTCCTCACCTCTGGAGCATAAGAAGAGAATCAGCATCAGCCCCACCCAAGGCAGATGGACTCGGTGGAGATTGCAGGGAAGAGATGGGGGCATGTGGGGCCAAAATAAATAAATAAATAAGACCAGTGTAAATATTTAGAGACTAAACACATAACAAAATGTCCTACCTTTGTCTGATAATATTTTATTACAGTGGGATGTTTGGGTACTATCTAGTGTTTTGATCATGTATCTTTCTCCAGTTTTCATCCTATCTTTCTTTTTTGCAGCTAAGATTGTTGAAAGAGTACTGTACCACTAGGATTTCCATTTAGAATTATTTTCTGGAGTGACAAAAATAGTTTCCAATCTCTTTCTCCTTCTCCCATCCCCAGCCATTTCCATAAGCAAAAAGAAAAGGCAGCTTTCACTGTTAGAATTATATCATTACAGCTGTATCTTTTCTTGCTGCCTTCCATTTACCTTGAAGAAATGCTATCAAACCAAGTAGACACAGCATCAATTCTTGGATGTTTGGAGTTACTAAATACTGCATGGCAATAACAAAAGACAGCCAATATCTTCCTGGCTCATTTGCCCTTGCCCTTGGATTATTACTAACTGTGAATTCATGCAGGCACACACATATGTGCATGCTCACATTCTTAATGTCTGGCCCTGATCAGAAGGCACACAGATGCCAAAGAGATAGCAACCCTGTAGGTAATAGAGTTATGACCCAAATTCTCCTTCCCACCCCAAATCACTTTATTACTTCTATTTACAAGACTGTATTTTTAACAGAGATATGACCTGAATCCTCCTTATTACCCCAAATTATTTTATTTTTCCTCTACACAAAACTGTGATTTAAACTTCCAAACAGAAAATTTCTCTATGTGTAGAAAACATATCACCCTTACCACCTTGTCAAATAATGGATCTTGTCATTATTGTTCCACTAAGCCAAGCAATGGTCAGGTACTGTAAGACAGATTCCTGAGAATTATGTTTGAAATACACAAATACAGCCCAGGATATATTTGTAAAGTAAAATAGTGACTTGTCTTTTTCCATTAACCTACTAGCCCAAGGAAAAATTCACCTGACTTCATCTTGTAAATCAGAAAAGAGCACAGAGTTTTGGGATTATATAGCAATAGGGCTCATTTTAGTGAAACAAGAATCATCTGGATGGGGCAGTCATTATGGGGGCACTGCATTAAGGAGTAAAGCTCCATGTGGACTCACAGTCACCAGAAAGATTTTTACAATGAGAATCAGGTTGAAAAGAGAAAATGCAGGCAGTTAACAAGAGATAATAAGGTATATTTGTGAGTCAATTTAAGGGTGAAGAAAACTGAAGCCAAATAAGCAGGCATGCCAGATAGCCTACATTAAAAAAAAATAATAATAACTGAAAGAGAGCTACAGCTTTGCCCCACTGGCTTTCCACCTCTAAGTTCCACTGATCCTCTTGCCTTCCAAGTAAGGGACTACTTGTGTATCCCACAATGTCGGGCCAAGTTTTTGTTTTTAAGTTGACTACTAGGAAGTTCAAAAACCAAAATAAATTGCTACTAACTTGTTAAACCAACAAGAGCCTTTTTCTTATCATTACCCTGACTTTGTAATTTTTTTCATTAAGTCTACAACTACTGGCTCTAAAATTATTAGTCAAGAAGAAATGAGACTTGAAATCCCATGAGACAAATTTTGATATTCATTGTTCAGGGTTCCTAAAACCTAAATAACAATCAGACTCTGTTGATTATATAGCCAAAGTAAGATATTCACTTACTAAAAATTTTTGACAAATCTGAACATCAAACTGTTTTGAGCCAATCATTTGTAACTCCTTTAAAGAAACTTGTATTAATATTAGATCTAATTTCCTGTATAAACTCAACCTATTCATATCCAAATTACCCTCTCAGTGGTTCTGTTTTTCCTGTTTGTGGACTGAGGATAATCATGCTTGCCAGCTCCTTCACAAGGACTTGGGTGAGGATTAACAAGTTAATCACGTTAACTGGAGAATCACATTCCTGCCTTAGATGAATGTTGTCATATAAATGTAAATCATTGCATTACAGCTGGACTTACAGGTAAAAATGCAGACTTTTATATCCCAGATTCTTTCACAACACTGAGAAGTGATTCTAATTTCAGCACAGCTTCCTGAATCTTTTGTCCAAGAGAAAAAGCAGTCAATGTGAATGGTAGGCAGGAACGGTAGCGTGAATCCAATGCCTTTGTCCTAGACCTTTTCTCCTTAGCTATTAATTGCTGGATGGTTACACTGTGCTCTCTCCTCACCTTCGATCAAGTTGTCCCTCCAGTATCTCCTGTATAACTAGTGCAAGAGAGTTTCCTTGTCCTTCTGCCCTGTGAAAATGCAGCAATGAAAGGCCATCTTTGAAGCAGAAAGCCCCCAGTAGACACCAAATCTGCTACTACCTTGATCTTAGACTTCACGGCCTCCGGAACTGTGAGAGTTAAATTTCTATGGCTTGAAAATCAACCAGTCCATAGTATTTTGTTATAGCAGCCCAAACAAGTACGACACACTCTCAATTCACACCTTTGAAACATGACTGGGTGAATTGAAGGCAATGGTCCAAAAGAGAAGATTAAAGCTACTAGTATAGTTTTAGTGAAATGCCCCACTTCATAAAATTTGGGCAACCCTCCCTGATCAGTAGGACAATGTCGACATGACTTCACCCAACACTGTGTAGCCCATTCCTAATCTACCGCAAGGTTCTTTCTGTCCCTGTCTCTTATTGTGCTAAACAAAGAGAAACTGTTCTCTTACCATCTTCATATATTTTCACAGTTAAAATAAAAGCACTGAGCTTATGATTCAAGAGATCCAGAACCTGGACTGAATCCCTGTTTTATATTTTGTTTTTAAAGACAGAGTCTCACTATGTAGCCCAGGGTGGCCTTAAACTCAATGGTCCTCCTGCTGCAGACTCCTCACTGCTGGGATTACGGTCATGGAAATGATGCCCAGCTCCCTTTTTATCACTTATTAACTATACCAGCTAGTATACATTATTTCTAGCCCAAAATTCTTCATCTACATACATACAGTTGGCACAAAATTCAGAAGGTACATAGTCTATAAAAGCAAATCTCCTCAAATCCCTTGTTTGCCCAGCAACTCCATTAGCAGTTTCTGATGAATCTTTCTAGATGTAGTTTATGTATAGGAAAAAGCATTTATGCACATCTTTAATATAACTTACTGGGGTCTTGATTGGATTTCATTAAGTCTATAAATCAATGGTGGGGCTGGGGAGACGGCTCAGTGGAATAAGTGCTTCCCTGGCAAGCACAAGGGCCTGAGTTCAATCCCCGGTTCCGCAAAATAAATAAATAAATAAAATAAAATAAATAAATAATGGGAATGAAATATCTTGACACTATTGGAACAATCTATGTACTTGGGCCATTTTTCTATTTATTTGCATTTCTGATTTCTTTTATCAGAATTTTAGTTTTTATATATATATCTTACTTAAATTTTGTTACGTTTATAGCTGAGTGCTTCCCTTTTTTGCTGCTAATGCAACTGTAAATTCCAAATTCCAACTGTCCATTTCTGGCATAGACTGGGTGGCTTAACCTAAAGAAATTTATTGTGCCACAATTGTGGGTGCTAGAACCTTTTGTGTGCAGGGAGTTTCTTTTGAGACCTCTCTTTTTTGGCAACCCATGGATGCTTTGCCCCTGGGCCCTCCTCTGTGCCTGTCTATGTCTGCATTTCCTCTTCTTATGACACAGTCAGATTAGGTTAGGGTCCCACGATATACTCAGAGGTAGCAAAGGTTAGGACTTCAACATAACTGGGGAGGAGGCACGATTCAACACATGACACCTATTATTAAGAATCCTATTAGCTGTAGTTTTTGTTTACAGATTTTCTTTATCAAGTTGAAATAGTCGCCCTTTTTCCTGCTTTGCTAAGATCATATATGGATATAATATTTAAAATAATAGAGATGAGGGCTGGCAAGATAGCTCAGCGGTCTAAAGCGCCTGCTTTGGCAAGCTTAGGCAAGTTCTCAGGGACCGCGGTTCGATCCCCAGCACCACATGCCGTGCCAGCCCCCCCCCAGGGCGGGCTGAGCTGACCCCCCTCAAGAAAAGAGTCCGTGATGTGTAGCAAGACACTGTAATAAATAAATAAAATAAAAATTAAAAATAATAATAATAATAGAGATGATATCATCTAATGATCTTCTACAAATCAGACAGAAATCTAATCTCACAACTTCTTAATGTGAACCTATCCAACATTTTTCATTTCTGTTAGAAAAAAAGACAGCCTTTTAGTTATATCCTCCATGCACTTGTATGAACTAGCTTCTCCTTCACTTGTCCACCTCATCATGTGCCATGTCTTTCTTTCCTTTCTGCTCTAAACACCCTGGCTGGCTTCTGGTCCCTCTAAAAGAAGGTCTTCCATGTCTGAGGCTGGGTTGCAGCTTCCCTGTTTTGTACTCAGTGTATGTACTGTTTAACATAGTTAATGTTCTGGAGCTGGGGAGATAGTTTGGCAGTCTAAGCACCTGCATGGCAAAGGCAAGGACTCAGGTTTGATCCCCAGTACAGCATGCTATGCCAGCCCCAGAACCCTGGGCATGCTGTGCTGGCCTCTGAAACCGGGCATGGTGGCACAGACCTGGAGTCCCAGCCCTGGGTAGGTTGAAACAGGAAGATCACTACAAGTTCAACCTGCATAGCTAGACCCTGTACCAAATAAATAAATAAAGATTTTTTAAAAATCTAAAAACATAGTTGTTCTTTAATATAGTGTTTATTTACTTACTCATTTATCCACTTATCTTGTGGTATTTGTACTCTTTGCGCTGAGTTACTTCCATAGCACTTTTTATTCTTTATTTTGAGGCAAAATTTCACTAAGTTATTAAGGTCCCCTCTCAAGGTTTTTAGCCCTCCAGTCTCAGTCTCCTACAGTGCTGGAATTACAGGAGTGTATCATCCTATTCTACCACTGTTTTTTCTTTTGTTTTTGTTTTTTGTGGTACTGATGATTGAACACAGGGCCTTTATACACAGAGCTAATTCTTTAGCCCTTTCCAAATCATTATTTTAATTTTGACACTAGGTTGCTAAATTGCCTGGGCTGGTCTCAAACTTCCAATCCTCTTGCCTCAGCCTCTCAGAGTGCTATAATGAAAGGTGTATGTCACTGTCTTACTTACCTTTTGCTCATTGCAGGCACAAAACACCTGATGTCCAAAATTAAGGAAGGAAAGGTTTGTTTAGTTCACAGTTACTGGAGGCTTCAGTCTATACTCGGCTGGCTCCCAGGCAGAGTGGCACATGGCAGAGAGCAGCCATTCATAACAGCAGGAGAGCAGAAGCAGTGGCAATAATAACAATAGAGAGTGAGTCTATCTCCCTCATGTCGCATTCAGGCTATCTGCCCCAGGCCGGGTGTAGCACTCACACCATAGTCCCAGCACTGGATCATGAATTAATCAGAAACTCTAGAAGTCGACCCCATAACGGCCTGAGTCTATGAGGGACAGCTAGACACAATCCATAATAGTTGCCACACCCGATTTGATTTTTAAAGGTAGTATTTTCCTTTTTCTCTATACTATAAGCAGAATGAGTCAGGAAACATGTCTGTTTTGGTCATCATTACAATTTGGTAAATATATGATAAATGAATTTATAAAGTTAGGCAAATTACCACTGACTACTTACATTTTAAGTTCTCTACCTGTTGAATTCTTATTTTCTGCCCCTTGAATCCTGCAACTATGTTTCATGATGTCTTATACAAACAGAGAGTTCAATATTCTTCCCTGATTCTATCTTCTGTAGGTATGGGTTTTGTTTCTATGTTGTCACACATTCTTTCCTAAATCCCCTGATATTTCAGCATTATCTCAGATGATCGCCACCCTTACATCAGCCATTTTGACATTTTAACACTAAATTTTAATTTTTATCTTTAAAAAAGTTCCAAGGTGTAAGTTTTGATTTTTTTTAAGTCAAGCAATACTGGAAGTTTTCAAACATAAGACAATAGTTTTTTAATTAATTTTAATGAGAAAGAAATAGCAATGAGACAGTTTCAAAACAGGTTAGTAGGACAGTTACAATAATTAATATATTGAATATTGTTGTCTTCATAGTAGTTATTCATATGACAAGATGCAGACATGATAGCCTGTCCAAACACTATTAGTACAAATCTTCTCATTGAACTAAGAGAAAGTAGCTGTATATCTATGTTAACTATTTTGTATATACAGATGTACATATTTTTTTCACTACAAAATGGTCCTTCATTTATAGCCACCCCTTTTTGTTTTGTTCTGTCAGAGATGGGTGTTCTATAGCCGTTCAAATATAGTAGGTGCTTGAAATCAGCAAAATAACTCAATACAGTCCATATAGTAGTAGGTTAACCACATGACTGGCAATGTCAGAAGTTGTTGACGTGAGCCTTTCACAACTCAGCATATTATTATGTTTTTACTTTTTATACCTCTTTATTATACTTTCCTGTTGGATGTTAAGACCAAGTTAAAGCCAGACCCATATGACTAAAAATGTAACTTTTGTATCTGACAAGTTTGTTTAAATTCACCCTCCCATTGTAGTCCATTTTACTGGTAGATAGCTTGAATAGACAATTTTAAGGGAAAATACTAAGATGTAAAAGCTTTCTTCTCTGCTCCCTGGATTCTAGAATTATGGTTTCTATATACAATACATTTCTAATCCTTGATTCTTTAAAAAAAAAAAAACAGATTTTTCTCTTTAGTCCATTGTGAGAGATTCTAGGAAGACAGTAGCAACAGCATAGCTTTTGCTTCTGCTAAATCTCTACCTAAAACCACAGTAATTACATAGCAAAGCTAAAAGCCCCTACATGCACCAGGTGAGGAAAGATCAGCAGCAGCCACGAGTCCTCTTGTGTCGACGCAGGAAAAAAGCAGAGTGAAGCAAGTGGGTCCTGGAAGACCTCAGAACAGGAGAACCCAAAAGCCAGCAGGTATAGGCTGGACAGCAGCACAGTAGCAGCTTAAACAGGGAAAATCTTGTCCACTGCAGCAACAGGTACTAACAAGGGACCTGCCTCACTGCCTCTTGTAAAGCACACTGAATAAAACTAGTATTAAAATCTATAACTCAAGAAAACTTGTCTAAAGTTTTAAACTATATAAGGAAGGGTCATGCAGTGTACCAAATTTTATCAATCTGAGAATTGTAAACACTAAGACACCGCCTAAAAATGTACCCTGAACTCTTTCCTTATGGTTTAGTGAGTGGCTTAATAGCAAATTGAGAATTGTTTTTGAAAAAGAGGACCAGAGATTTCAACTATACCTTTTAAATTTCTTTCTCCTACCATATCTTTGAAAACTGAGGAATCACTTTTAACTGTGTTAAGTGTGTGTGTCCAAAAGAATCAGTAAAGACTCTAGATGGTCAATGAGGATGCTTAATCTTAAAAATAAAAATTTTTAAATCATGAAGAAAACAAAAATGTACCCTGAGCTGGGGGTATAGTCTACCATGTTTAAGGCTCAGGATTGGATCCCTAGCACTATAAGAAGGAAAAAAAGCAAGAAATATGCTTGCAAACTGAAGGGAAAATCTATTTGAGCATCTGAACAAAGCAGCAAATGATAAAAAGTGGAGAAATTAAATAATCATCAAACTTTCTCAGAAATAGTATATGCTGAAAGAAAATAGAGTAATTATTTAAGATCCTCAAGGATAGGAAATGTGAGTGAAAGATTAATACTCAGTAAACTGACTTTTCAAGTATAAAAGAGGCAGAGGTGGACTGGCCAAATAGCTCAGAGGATTAAAGTGCCTGCAAATAGTCGCAAGGCCTGGGGTTGCATCCCAGGGCCTGCCCTGCCAGATCCACCCCTGGGGCGTGCTGAGATGACAGTTGAGACTGGGACTGGTGGTGTGCATCTGTAACCCTAGCTCTTGGGAGGCTGTAAATGGGTGGATCACTATGAGTCCGATCTAGTAGTGAGACCCTGAACACCTCGTAGACCCTTCCCTAAAAAATACAAAAATAAATAAATAAAGGTAAACTATTATTAACACAAAAACTTAGATTGTGTGCACAATGTTCTGTGGGTCTATTCTACAGGATGTACTAGAGAACAAGCTTCAAACCTCCAGCATGACAAATACAAAAATGGATGGTTTCTGAGGACTCAGAGGACCTGCTGCCGTGTAGCTTAAATGTTTCCCGAAGGCCACAGATTGGAGCCATGGTCTCCATCTAGTAGTACAATTGGGAGATGGTGTGACCTTTAAGAGGTAGAGCCTAGGAAGCAGAAATTAGGTCACTAGAGGTGTAACCCTAAAGAAAATACCAGGACCCTAGTGCCCCTCTCAGTCTTTGGTTCCTAGCCATCATGAGGAAAAGAGAATTGGTTGATGCTGTGCTCCTGGCCCCTATATCCTCTGGCACTAATCCAAAAGCAACAGAGGTAGCCAGTCATAGCTGAAATCTCTGAAACCATGGGCTAAAATAAATCTTGCCTCTTTTTAAACTGATTTTCTCAGGTGCTCTTTCACAGCATTGAAAAGGTAGCATATTATGTCTTGGTAATAGGTTTACTTGTCCAGGAATTTAGAGGATGGTTATAAGCTCAAAACTCAGTTTGAACTGTTTTCTCTTTCTGAAACTCTTTTTTTCTTAATTTTTTAAAGTGAATACAAAAATTATAAATGATAAAGAATTTCACCAACCAAAGTAATATGAATTTCACATTATTTGCTGTAATGCATAGTGTTGTCTTCAAATTACTAGATTACTAGATATATTTATGAAGAACTGGAAGAAGAAATATATAAGAAAGTGAGAAGAGGGGTGGGAAGATAGCTCAATGGAATAAGTGTTTGCCAAGCACAAGGTCTTGAGTTTGATCCCAGGTACTACCAAAAAAAAAAAAGAAAGAGAGAGAGAAAAATTAACAAAAAAATGAAAAAAGACAAAACAAATTAAGCATTAACCGCTCCTTCCCATAGACCAGCAGAAATGCACATGCAGTTTTCCAAACCATCCTGCTTACAGATACAGTTATATCTCTTTCTCCCACTCCCTCTCTTGTCCTACTCCTCAATTCAGTAATTCCTTTCTTTTAGTAGGTTCATTCCCACTATCTATTGTACCCTTCAGATTTTCTTTTCTTTTCAAGTTCTCACACTAAAGAGACAATACAATGTTTTCACATGTTGGCCTGATTTATTTCAACAGTATGGTCTCTAGTTCCATTCATTTTCTGATAAAAGTCTCAAATTTATCTTTTTTGTAGGTGAATAGTACTCCATTGTGTGAAAATACCACATCTTCTTTAGCTGTTCCTCAGTTGATGGGCATTTGGGCTGCTTCCAGGATTTAGCTATAATAAATTATGCTGCTACAAACATGGGTGCACATATATCACTGAGGTATGATGTTTTCAGTTCTTCTGGAAAAATACCCATGAGGGGAATAGCTGGGTTGAATGGGACCTCCAACCCTAGCTTTTTGAGGAATCTCCACTCTGATTTCCATAGTGGTTATACCAGTCTGCACTCCCACCAGCAGTGAAGAAGGGTTCATTCCCCCCCATCCTCTCCAGCATTTGTTATTGGCTGACCCCAGAAGGAATGGCTAACATCAAAAAGTCAGTCTGAAACTCTTTTATATCAGATTAAATCTCTGGTTTACCTCTTGGCCTTTTGGTTATACATTTTGAGAGCCTTTCCTGACTATCGTACAACCTCTATTCAGAGAGTATTTACTTTATTCTCTCAGTTTTTAATTTCTAAATACTCTCTTATTTCCTGCTATTATCTCATGGGTGGAGTATCTTCTCTGGTTTTCCCACATGATACTAACTATAACACCAGGTGTGCCCTGCTGGCCACTGAAACTGGGCATTGTGGTGCATGCCTATAATCCCAGGGCTGGGGAAGATGAGACAGCTTGGATCACCACCAGTCCACGCTGCATAGTGAGACCGTATAACAACCAAATACATTTTTTTAAAAATTGTTTTTAATTTATGAAAGGTAAACAGGGAAAGGTAGCTGGCAGGGTGGGGACTCTGCCTTGCAGTGTGAGGGTTCTCACTTATTCGCCCTTGTTAGACCTCTGCTGACTCCCTTTCATTCTGTTTCTGTGCCCTCAAGGGTAGAGATCCTCTGATTCAGTTTCTCTACACTGTAAGCCTCTGGTGGCCTCCAAGAGCTGGACAAAGTTAGTTGTGCCTAACTAAATACATGGGAAAGGAACCAGAAGTGAAGTAGTAAGGAATCAAGGAACAATAATAGCCCCCTTTCTGTCCCTTATATTCTTCTTAAAAACTTCTCATTTATTTGATACAGTGTCTTACTATGCAGATCAGACTCATAAAGATGCTCCTGTCTCAGCCCCTCCAGTGCTGCGATTACAGGCATGCTCCATCATGCCTGATTTCAGGGCCAACAATTACGGCTGCAAAGCATTTCCTTATTATCCCAACTATAGTAATAACAACTAAAGATTTTTTCTTTTTCTTTTTTTTTTCTTTTCTTTTTTTTTTTTTTTTTTTTTTTTTTTTTTTTTTTTTTGTCCTTCTGAAACAAGGTCTCATTATGTAGCTCAGGCCAGCCTTGAGCTCACTTTGTAACCCAGGCTGGTTTTAAACTTGCAATGATCCTCCTGCCTCAGACTCCTGGGATTACTAGCATGTACCACCATACCCATCTTACAGCCCAAATTTTTAATTAAGTTTTGTGAATATGTACTTTATTATCCCAAAACCACTGAAAGGTCTTGCATTTTATTTACTTATTCACTTATTCATAGATATTTAGTAAAACCCCCCTTATGTATAGTATAAATGAGACAAGATTCTACAGTTGAAAATTGGCACTTGAGTTAGAGAGATAGCACATACTGAAATAATATATAATATAATAAATGCCATGAAAAAGGTAGGTATGTAGAGACAAAACTTACCTTAGAGGGCCAGTGAAATAGCTCAGTGGATTAAAGTGCCTACTAGCAGGTGCAGGGGCCGGGGTTTGACCCCTGGGCGTGCCATGCCTGCCTGTCCCAGGGGCATGCTGAGATGGCAATTGAGGCTGGGTGTGGTGGTGCACACCTATAATCCCAGCTCTTGGGAGGCTGTAAGCAGGTGGATCGATTTGAGTCAGTGCCCAGGCCCAGCATGTAAGTAGAACTTCCTCCATCAGACTGGCCTGGTGTGGAATCCTGCAACAGAACTCCCTGCACAGTGGCTAGAGGCAAGACCACTCAGCTGATCCAGAAGCAAAACATCTTACCAGAGTGGCACAGAGGATTCACCTCCAATGGCTGCAGCAGGAAGAAGTGGAGCTCAGAAGCCAGACCCAGGCCACACCCACCTGGACCAATGTGAACTTGGTAGATCTGGGCCTGGTGCTAAGGTAATAATTCTATCTAAGCTCTACAACAAAAGTCAGAAGACAGTGCTATACAAAATGACAAAGAGAAGGAGCAAAATACATACTCTGAGTCCACCCAGAACAAATGCAGGAGCACAAAAGAAATTGGAAATCACACACCAGAAATCTCTGAAATAATAGCAGGTGAAGTAAACAAACAACTGCAGAAAAGTACAGAGGAAATCAGATCAGAAATAATATCTGAAGTAAAAAAAGAGATGATAACTATAATGAAAGAAGTACTAAGTTCTTCTAAAGAAGAAATCGATAAAAAAAAATAGAGAATAGAAAAATGGAATCCTTCAATGAGCAAGATAGGTATGTTTGCCAAGTATAAAATTCAATGAGGACAGATCTATTTTTTCTTTCAGTCCTTTGAATTAATTAGTCTAGTTTCTTACACACTTGCTCTAATAGAATGTACAAAGCAGATTCAAAGTGCTATACAGGAAATTAAAACACCAATCACAAGCTGGCAAAACCATTTGAATGAAAGTGAAAACAGACTTTCAGAACTTGAAGACACAATTGGAGCTAGTGAAAATGTATGAAAAGATCTCACAAAAAACAATTAGGATGTAGGAAAAAATAATTCATCACCTGCAAGACAATGCAAAGATGAACAATGTAAGACTAAAAGGCATCAGTGAGAAAGAAGGAGTCAATATAAATGATATAAAAAAAAATATGGACAGAAGTAATAGCAAAAATTTCCCAAATCTGGGGAAATAATCTGATACTCAGTAACTGAAGCATATAGAACTCCAAATAACAGCAACCCAGTTAAAACCACTCCCAGACATATAATAATCAAGATTCCAGAAATTCAGCACAAGGACGGTATACTAAAAGCCACTAGAGAAAAGAAAGAGATCACATTTAAAGGAAAATCCATCAGAACAATGGCAGATTTCTCTCACAAACCACCAAGTCAAGAAGAGTATGGAGCAAAGTACTACAAATCTTATAAGAAAATAAATTCCAACCCAGCCTGATATACCCGGCAAAACTCTCTTTCAAGTGTAATGAAGAAGTGAAATACTTCAGTGACAAAGAACAACTAAAGAATTTCATGATGACAAAGCCAACCCCACACAGACTACTAAAAGATATTCTAGAGAGGGATCAAAATGACCACAACTCCATGAATGAGAATGGAGAAAACCCACCAAATAGGGCAAACAAACACAGGAGAAGAAGAGGCATACAAAAGTTGTCTTTCAATTGTTCTTTTGTATACAGCAGCAAAATATTTCCATCAGCATACTCTACAAATGGACTTCTGCACCCTATGGGTCATGATTCCAATATGGGTCTACAGGATAGATATCAAGGAATTAGTAGTAGCTCAGCCCCACAAGTGACACCTGGCCACCAGTAAGCATCATGGACACTGTCCATGTCCACCACATGCTCAAACTTTGTGTGATATCCTACCCCCAAACTTAGCAGCTCTAGTCATATATTTGCCATCCCAGTATTTACGTTGTTTTATTCTTAGTAATTCTTTACTATCATGAAACTTTTTCTTAGTTTTCTTAGTTTCTTAGTTTTGAAATATTTAATTAATTAATATTTAATTAATTTTCTGAATATTGTTTAATCTTAATTTTTGTTTTAAGATTTATACTGTATCTTTTACTTACAATCTACTTAGAGAACATGGCATGACATTTTCTCCTAGTATTAGAAACTTTAAAAAGTATATTTCCATTTTCCATTGACTTTGTATTATTTCTTCTTTGTCTTTTACACACACATACATACATATATGAAAGGATATGTATATAACCCAACATAAGATTGATACTGTTTTGTAGAAATCTTCAATGACCTTTTTTTATTTATTTATTTTCAATGACTTTTTTTTCCCCCCCCTCTGGGTGCAGTGGGCTTTATTGATCGTGTGCAAGGGCAGCGAGCCAGGGATCCCGAGGCCCCTCCCCTTCTAGGGAGCCTGGGATGGAAGCTGTGAGGGGAGATTCTCAGTGTTGGGGCTAAGTAGGGCAGTGACTTCTATAGTGTGGCCTCTCCATCCCTCTGGTCTCGCTGGGCTGTGGTGGTGGGGGGCCACTTACTCCTGGGAGGCCATATGGACCATGAGGTCCACCACCCTGTTGCTGTAGCCGAACTCATTGTCATACCAGGAAATGAGCTTCACAAAGTGATCATTCAGGGCAATGCCAGCCCCAGCATCAAAGGTGGAAGAGTGGGTGTCACTGTTGAAGTCACAAGACACAACCTGGTCCTCGGTGTAACCCAGGATGCCTTTGAGGGGACCATCTGAGGCCT
>PVKA01041528.1:0-18029 GCA_004027165.1 Ctenomys sociabilis | reverse complement strand
AAGAAAGAAAGAAAGAAAGAAAGAAAGAAAGAAAGAAAGAAAGAAAGAAAGAAAGAAAGAAAGAAAGAAAGAAAGAAAGAAAGAAAGAAAAAGAAAGAGAGTGCTTGTTTAGGCAGAGCGCGGTAGCTGGGGTTTGATCCCTGGCCTGTAGTACCGGCCTGGCCTGCAAGATGAGCCAAAATGGTATTTGAGACAGGGCATGATGGCACATGCCT
This sequence comes from Ctenomys sociabilis, assembly GCA_004027165.1. Lineage (NCBI taxonomy): Eukaryota > Metazoa > Chordata > Mammalia > Rodentia > Ctenomyidae > Ctenomys > Ctenomys sociabilis. The sequence goes on along the minus strand of PVKA01041528.1, from coordinate 17,814 downwards.
GTAATCTGAGCCCTCTGGAGACTAAAAGAAGAATCATTAAGTCCAATCTATGTAGTGAGACCCTGTAGGCCCTGTGTTAAATACAGAAAAAAAAAAAAAAAAAAAAAAAGAAAGAAAAAAAAAAACCAACTCTCTCTAACTTATTTATTTTTCTTTCTTTGTTTGTTTTTTGAAAATACAAAATAATAACAGAAAAAAGACAGTATTGGAAACAATTCAAAATTTCATTAAACAAAGTACTATGAATTCAACAATGGTTGCTATAGTACATGATGTTATCTTCAAATTAGTCGCTCAGGCTACCAGATATAAATGTGCACGATTCATTTAAACAAAATACAAAATAAAACAATAACCAAAAATGTTGTACAAAATAAAAACAAAAAGAGTAAAAAAAATTTAAGCATTAACTTCTCCTTTCAAAAGACCAACAGAACCGTGACTCATCCACATGGCTGACACTTACAAAGGATCCGCAAAATGCGGTACAGGGTTTCACAGTAAATCCTGAGGGGATCTGACTGACCTTGTCAGATACAAAAGTTACATCTCTTGCTATACAGGTCTTGCTTTATCTTGGTCTTAACCATCCAGCAGAACGGTATAAAAATGTGGTATAAAAAGGAAAGCCATATTAATATGCTGAGCTGTCAAAGGCTCAAGTCAACAACTTCTGACATTGCCAGTCCTGCGAAAAACCCACTACTATGAGAGACTATTGGACTTTGTTGAATTCATGCACTTACAGTATATGAATGGCAATGGAATATCCATTTCTCACAAAAATAAACCAAAAAAGGAATATAATTGAAGGACCATTTGTAGTGAAAAAATTATGTAGCTTTATATACAAAATAGTTAGCATAGATATACAGCTACTTTCCCTTAGTTCAACGGGAAGAAAGTTTTGAACTAATACTGTTTAGACAAGATATTGTGTCTGCATCTTGTACTATGAATAACTACTATGAAGACAATATGCAATGTATTAATTATTGTAACTGTCCTGCTAACCTGTTTCAAAACTGTCTCATTGCTACTTCTTTCTCAATAAAATTAATATAAAAAGACCAACAGAAATCTACAGTACAATTATCAACACTAGCAAAGCTATTCTGCATATATACCTAAATATATCTCTCTCCCTTCTTTGATTTGTCCTTTTCTTCACTGCAGTTTTCCCATTCCATTGAACAAAGTCCTTTCCTTTGACAGTATATACTAAACATTTTAGATTTTAATTACTCTTTCAGGTTCTCAATTTAGTACGGTGTTTATACATGTAGATCTCATTTATTTTGCTAACCAATATAGTTTCTACTGCATCCATTTATTTACAAGAGACTCTAATTTATCTTTCTTATAGCTGAATAATACTCCATTGTGTGACTACTCCACTTTTTTATCCTTTTCTCAGTTGATGGACATTTTAGTTATTTCCAAGATTTAACTATGACAAACTGTGCTGCTATAAAAATGAATGCACATGTAACACTGTGGTATGATGATTTCAGTTCTTTTGGAAAAATCCCTAAGAGAGTAATAGTTGGCTCAAATAGGACCTCCAATGCTAGCTTTTTGAGAAATCCCCATACTGATTTCCAAAATGATTGTACCAGTCTGCACTCCCACTGACAGCGCAGAAAGGATCCTTTCCCCCCACAGCCTCTCAAGTATTTTAATTGATTGACTTCTTGATGATAGCCATTCTTTCTGGTACAAGATGGTATCTTAGCATGGTTTTGCATCTCTTAAATGACCGATGATACTGAACATTTTTTCGTATATTTATTTGCCATTTGTATCTCTTCATTTATGAAGTGTATATTCATCTTATATGCCCATTTTTGGATTTGGTTTTTGAATTTTGAAGGCCTAGCTTTTTAAAATCCTTTATATGTTCTCAGTAGGAGTCCTTTGTCTGAGGGACAGTCTGCTGTAATTTTTCCCAATTCATGGGTTTTCTTTTTACTCTGTTGATATGTTTTGATGTGTCAAAACTTTAAAAGAAAATGAGATCCCAATTATTGATTATTTAAGTTATTTCATGAACAGTTTGATTTTTGTTCATGTACTCTTTACATAGCCCTATGTCCTTAGTAGGTTTCTACCTACCTTCTCTTCCAGAAGACTTAGTGTTTCTCTTTTAATATTTAAATCTTTCTTCTCTTTTGACTGTAGTTTTGTGCATGGTGATAGGCATAGATCTATTTTTAAATGTTCAACATATAGAAAGCCAGTATTTTCAGCACCATTTATTAAAGAGGCTATCTTTCTTCCAATGAACATATTTGGTCCATTTGTGAAAGATAAGGTGGCTAAGCGTGTTTGTGGTTGTGTCTACACCTTCTGATCTGTTCCATTGGTCCTCAGATTTGCTTTTTTTTGGCCAGAATTATAATGATCTTGTCACAGTAACTTTGTACTATAATTTCAAATCATGGATTGTGCTGCGTCTTGCCTTTCCACTGTTGCCCAGGATTACTTTTGCTATTCTAGGTCTCTTCTGGTTTCAGATGGATTTTAGGAGTAGGTTTTCTAGATCTGTGAAGTACACTAATGGTATTTTAATTGGAATTGCATTGAATCAGTATTACAATTTGGGGTGGACTACTAACCTGCTTAGGCAAGCACAGGGACTGGAGTTCTGTCCCTGGCACCACCTGGTGCACTGGCCCTGCCCTTGGGCACATTTATCTGGCAACCGAGTCTGGGCATGGTATCACAGGCCCGTGATCCCAGAATTGGGAGGCTTGTAAACAGGAGGATCCCTATGAGCCCCTACTGTGCAGTGCGACTCTGTACAAAATACAAAAAACAAAACAAAATGGGAGCATGGCCATTTTCACAAGGTTAACTCTTCATATCCAGGAGCATGGAATATCTTAATTTTCACTGCATAGATACTTTATTTCCTTTGTGAGATTGATTCCTAAGTATCTCAATTTTGGGTGTGCTATTTTGAAAGGAGTGGTTTCTATAATTTCTCTCTTATTGTAATTCTTGTTCGTGTACGGAAATACTTTTGATTTTTGAGTGTTGACATTGTATCCTGTTATGTTACTGAATTTGGTTATTAAATCTATAAGTCTCTTAATGGAGTTTTGGGGTCTTCTATGCACAGTGTCATGTTGTCTGCAAATAATGATAAGTACACCTATTGTTTTCTAATCATTATTCCTTTCTCTTGTCAAATTGCTCTGGATAATTTTTCCAGAACTATGGTGAACAGGAGTGGTGATACTGGGCATCCTGGTTTTATTACTGATTTTTAAAGTAAAGGCTTTAGATTTTTGTCCATTTAGTATGATGTTGGCTGTTCATTTGTCATAGATTATTTTTATTAGGTTGATTATCTATACTCATTTTCATAGTGTTTTATCATAAATCAGTGTTGGACTTTGTCAAAAGATTTTGATGTCTCTATTGAGATGATCATGTGATTTTTGTCTTTGGTTGTGTTGATGGGGTGTATTAATTTATGCTTTTGCATATATTAAACCATCCCTGCACTCCCAGGATAAACCCCACTTGTTTTGATGTATAAACTTCTTGATGATGTTGCATGTTCTATTTGCTAGTATTTTATTGAGTATTTTTATATCTATATTCATTAAGATGACTGGGCTATTCTCTTTCTTGGTTGAGTACTTCTCTGGTTTTGGGATCAAAGTAATACTGCTCTCTCTAAATGAGTTTGGGAGCAATGCTTCTCTTTCAATTTAATTGAAGAGTTTGAGAAAAGCTGGCATTAGATCCTCCCTTAATATCTTGCAGAATTCAGCTGTGAATCATCAGGACCTGGGTTTTTCTTCATTGGTTGGATTTTTATTACATTTTCAATTTCATTGACTGATATGGGATGATTCAAAATTTTTATATCTTCTTCATTCAGCTTTGGCAGTTCATTGTATCTAGGAATCTGTCCATTTCTTCTGCATTTTCCGTCCTGTGAGATTAAAGATTTTGGAAATTATTATTGATAATCTACTGAATTTCAATAGGGAAAACTCACTCATTTATTGCCTAAGTAAATTTGACTTGAAGAACATATCCCTTCAAACATATGTTCACTGATCATTTTTCAGATTGCCTTGCTAAATTCTTTCATAAACCTTTTTATTGAATCTTCAAAGTAATACTCTAAGGTTGCTATCTTGTCACTTTATTTATAGATAAGGAAATCAGCCTCTCAGGGTGCATTACTCACTAAAATCATGTATTCAATAAATAGTATAGTTGGGAATCCAATAAGAATGAGTCCTATGTCAATGCTGTTGAATTTTTAGGTTGTTACTTAGTTTTGCTATTGGGGGATCAAACTTACAGCTACATGCATACTAGGCAAGTGCTCTACTATTATGACACATCCTGATACCTGTGTTTTATTTCACTTTATTTTTGTTAGACAGGGGTCACTATGTTGCTCAGGGAAGCCTTAGGCTTGCAAGCTTGTAACCTCAGCCTTCCAAGTAGCTGAGATTACAGACATGTACTACCATGCCCAGCTCCACCTCTGTTTTTTAACCAGTATGCTCCAATCATTCCTCAAAAAAAAAAAAAAAAAAAAAAAACCTTAAAAATATGGTCCAGCTATGTCAGACTGGCATTCAACTATTTCCTGGCCCTCTCCAGGCAATCACTCAATATTTTGTACAACTCCACAATAAAACATCTACTGACACTCCCTCCTACACTATTCTTGTCCTAAGTCAGGACCACACCACCACTTCCCTAGGCTTGAGCCCCTTAATTGACCTTTTTGATTTGAGTCTTTCTAAATGAAACTTTTTCCCTCCACATTAAAAACACTATCTATTTTCTTTCTTTCTTTCAAATACTATTTTGTTCCTGCCACAATTTTGCTGGAAGATCTTCAGGAAAAACACATTTTATATCAAACTGAGGTGAGTTCCTCATAAGATATTCTGTACTTTTTCACAGTCTGCCCCTACTCCACTCAATCTCTAAGGACTAATTGTAAGCAGGCTTCCAGAACACTCCTTATACTTCGTCCACAATGGAAAGAATTGTCCTTTACATCATAATACAATCTTCTTTACTTTTCTTGTCTTTGGAAAACCTGATGTTCACAAAAAATCACAAATTCTCTCAGGAGATCAAGAGCTGAAGCCTAGTTATTCTTTCTCCCAATCTCCACTTGCTACAATTATTCTTTTGTGTACTTTCCCTTCTAGTGCAAGCATTGGGCTCTTCTAACGCTAACGTTATGGGCTTCTGTCTTTGATAATGAAGGCATTAAAATTTGCTGGCATCCCCCCAGTCCTAGAAAAATCATTTCTAAAATTTATTTGGAAGCAGAAAGGACCTAAAATAGGAAACACAATCCTGGCCAACAAAAACAAGGCAGGAGGCATCACAATTCCTGACTTGAAATTATACTACAAAGCCACTGTGATAAAATCAACATGGTATTGGCAACGAAATAGTCCCAAGGATCAAAGGAATAGATTAGAAGATGCAGAGGCCTCTGCAAACACACTCAACAACCTGATCTTTGACAAAGGGGCCAAACATGCTCACTGGAAGAAAGATAGCCTCTTTAACACATGGTGCTGGAAAAACTGGCTTTCTACATGTCAAAAACTAAAACTTGAACAAGGTGTTTCACTATCACTAAGCTAAAGTCAAAAATGGACTAAAGAACTCAACATTAACACAGAAACACTCAATCTCCTGGAAGAGAAAGTAGGAGGAACTCTTGAAGATTTAGGGGTAGGTAAAGAGTTCATGGACAAACGCATATTCTCATGGGAAACACTTGAAAGAATCAACAACCGGGATCAACTCTTCTTGAGGAGTTTCTGCCTGTCAAAAGAAATTGTCAACACAGTGAAAAGACAACCCAGAAATTTTGAAAAAAATCCTATCTAATAAGTACTCAGACAAGGTCTGCTCTCTACAATATGTAAACAACTAAGATATATTAGGGCCTTCAAATTTAAAGACCTAATCCAGAAATGGGCATCTGAGATGAATACACACTTCTCAGAGGATGAAATTAAAGAAGCTAATAAATATATGAAAAATGCTCAACATCACTAGCCATCCATGAAATGTAAGTTAAAACAGCACTGAGATACCATCTCACTCCAGAAAGAATGGTTATCATAAGGAAATCAACCAACAACAAATGTTGGAGAGGATGTGGGGAAAAGGGAACACTTTTGCACTGCTGGTGAGAATGTAGACTGGTTCAACCATTGTGGAGATCAGTGTGGAGTCTCCTCACACAATTAGGACTGGAAATCCCATTCAAGCCAGCTATCCCCCTACAGGGAATTTTCCCAGAGTAACTGAAAACATTGTATCATAGTGATATATGTGCACCTATATTTATAACACCACAATTTGTGATAGAAACCTTGGAAACAACCAAGATGCCCATCCCATGAGGAATGTTTGAAAAAGATGTGGTATTTCTATACAATGAAATATTGCTCAGCTATAAAGATTGATAAAGTTGAAGTGTTTATATTGAAGTGGATGCCACTTGAACATATACTCATAAGTGAAGTAAACCAGACAAACATGTGAAAATATCATATAGGCTCCCTAGTACAAGAAATCAAAGGAAGAAATACAAATAGAAATCCATACCAACAACTAAAAAGAATTTAGACAGATAGTTAGGGTAAAATGAGCTGCATATGTTGCAGGGTACTAATCAGCTTCTCTTCTGGATAGTTAACAATATAAGTTCACAGATTAAAAATTGGAGAAATGGTGGGGCTGCAAGATCAGCCAACATTTTGGCCATAGCCTTTCAAGGTCAGTGAAGACTCAGGACATAGGAGAACCTGTACTGTAACATCATGGAACTCAGTTGTGCCCCAAATTTTCTGATCAAGGAGATTATGGAGCCACACAAGGAGGAAATCGATGATCTATGGTGTGCCTAAGGAGAGTGACATGGAGAGAAAACTTCCTCCCATGCTCTCACAGGAAACAAACTGGTCAAGCAATGGCTGTGCCTCATCCACATGGCTTACACTGAAAAGGGATCTACAGTGTGAGGTACAGGGTTACAGGATAAACCCTGAGCAAACTTGACTGACCTCATCTGATACAAAAGATCCATTTTTTGTTATATAGGTCTTGCTTTATCTCATTTTTAATCATCCAGCAGAAAATGTGGTATATAACATAAAACTATAACAATGAGATGATCTGTAAATGGCTCTTGTCAACAACTTCCTCAGATAACCCACTATTATTGTGGACTGCTGGACTGTGTTTAATTATTTAGTTGAGTTCAGGAATCTATAATAATTGAATGAAAATGGAATGCCCATCTTTGACAGGACTAAACAAAAAAAAGGGGGGGATACAAAGGAAGAACCATTCTGTGTTTGTATAAACAGTACAGTTAGGATAAATACGCAGTAAATCTGTATAATTCTATGAGAGGAAAGATTTTCACTAACACTGTTTGGAAAGGATATTCTGTCAGCTTCTTGTACTATGGACAACCACTAGGAAGATAACAAGGCAGAAAGTATTAATTGTTGAAAATACACTATAATTCAGATTTTAAAATAAGATAAGTATACAGCTACATTCTCTTAATTCATTGACTAGAAACATCTGCTCTAAAGGTGTTTGTAAGTCGAATATCAAGAATGCGCCCTGTATGACAAAAAAAAGCACTACGAAAATAATATGCAATGTATTAATTATTGAATCTGCCCTGTTAATTTGATTTGATACTGTCTCATTGCTATTTGTTTTTCAATAAAATAAAAAAATAATGACCCACCAAAAAAACATTTGCTGACATCATTTTATCCCTGGGAATACAGCTACTATCATTTGACTTGCAATACTATACTTTCTCTTATACCACAATCTTTAGCGACTTTACAATGATGTGACATGGGAATACACATTTTGAAACATGAAAGAGAAGTGTATAGTCTATGGAAATTTCTAGAACTATAATTATTTAAGAAATCTCCTAGTAAAATCTGAGGGTTGTCAATATGAAGATCAGAATGAGCTTATTTAAAAAATAAAATGGATACAGGGTATGTCAATACTTTTATTCTTGGGCAGTCCCTCAAAGAAAAGGTACAGCTTAGGTTAAAATTTTCCCCAAGAAAGGAGTTCTAGCTTTCTAGTCTAGGGTAAAACTTCTCTACATGACATATATAACTAAAGATAACTTACTCCTTGCTGTAGGTCCACTAAAATAGAACTTTTTTTATGCTTGCCTTCCACACTGCAGCCACAAGGGGCAACACTGAGTGTTTCCAGTGATTCCTAGAGAAACTGACCCACAGTGCATTCCTAACAGTTCCAAACATGGGTTCAGTGCATTCTGCCCCAGAGGTCCACTGAGAATATACACTCTACCATAATTTTTAAGCACATTTAAGTACAGTAGTCACGTTGGAACCGTGGCCTTTTCTTCCACGTTGGTGTGCAGTCTTATTGTCAGTTTCTGTCACTCAGGAACTAAGGCATCATAAAAACAGATTTTGTGGATTGACAGCTATTAAAGGAAACTACATTAACTGATATGTAATATCACAGACAGGACATTTTCTGGGTAGCTGTAGTCTCCTGGAGGTTGGTACAGAAATATTTCTGTTTCTGAAGATTAACTTGGCTTTTGCTAATGGCTTAAGCTTTGACACATAAAGGTGGCTAAAACAAACACAAGCACAGGGGGTTTCAATAAAACAACAACAACAACTTGATAGATTCACCCACCAGATTTATCCCCTGAAGGTATCCCGTACTCACATGTCCTGCTATGATATCTTAATCAGCTGCAGCTGAGTCAGCCAGGAGGTATTTTGTTAATTAATGAAAATACAATTAAATCCTATTTAATCTCGAGAAGAGCTATTTGCCCGAATGGCTCTCATAAACCAAAAATTATTTGGATTTTCCCTTAAATTCTTTCGCTTGACCCAAGTAATCTTGAATGGCCTCTCTGAGTTTCAGTATCCTCTCTTGTGAAACTGCAGTGGTGACATCTGTGCTGCTGAGCACGTAAAGGCTCACTGCATACTACTTACTCTTCCAGCCCTTCTTCACCTGGCCAATTCCTACACTCCCTTCACCCTGTAAGACGTCATTTTCTCTCCAGATTTTCTGATATCTCAAACTTAAATAGCTTTTTTACTGAGATATTCCATGCCTTGTCATGTTTACCCTCTCATATGGTTTGTGGGACTTAGAAATTTGTGTTTAACTCTAAATTTCCATCAAACCTATAAAGTCTTTGAGAAAAAAAGAAGCATATTGAATTTGTCTCCTGTCTTGGCTAGTGCCCTTTTCATTATCAAGCTGCTCATGAATGATGCATAAATATGCACCTGAAAGCAAATAAATTTGAAAACTAATCATGCAAAATAAAAATAAAAGGAAAATATAGGGAACAGCTAAAATACATATTTGACTGTAAAAAATGTTGCTAATGAAGCTTTCACATTAAGAAGTATGTCACTAGTTGTCTCAATTAATTTTCTCTCATGATGGAGACAAAATATCTGAAATCCAAAGTTAGAGGAGTTTATAAAGGTTTTAGTCTACAATCAGTTGGTTAGAAGGCATAGTGGCACCTGGCAGAGGGACAACAGTTTATGGGAGCAGAAGACAGTGAAAGCATCAAGTAAGAAAAGGAAGCAAACTTCTTTCTGTCCTATCTTTTCCAGATGGTTTGGATTAGAGTCATGCCAATCCAATCAGCCAGACTTAATCTCAGCTGTGCACCATAATTCAGTCAGAAACTCTAGATTCAGCTGCTTCTGAGAAAACTTTATGAGGCTTGGAGGGACATCCAGACACAGATAATAACTTCTCTTTCTGGAACCACAAGATTCACGTACATTCCATTACACAAAAGACATTTACTTCATCTCTAAGAGTTGCAAAACTGGCAGTTTCAGTATTGCTGAAAATTCCAAGACAAAGTCTCCTACTTTAAGATTGTGCAAACTATTAGTAGTTAGGCTCATATCTAATAGTGAAAACTATTAGGTATGACCCTGCTTGGGTCCACCTTCCTCTATATAACTTCCAGTTCTTATAACTCCCACAGCTTCTCTCTTGGACCCACTATGCTCCCACTTGCAGTTTTCCTCTGGTTATCCATGCTCTCGCCTTTTCCAAATTTCTGTGGTTTCCACTGCATATTTGGTTTCATGCTAACAGCATTGCACACTGCTCTGTCAAGTGCAACTTCTTTCTTCTGACATCTCAGTGGAATCGTGAATGACACCACAACTCTTGCATTCGACATTTGCCTAAAACCAGCACCATGTGCCTAAATACAGACCTTGGATGATGCCAAGGTCTGTAGCCAGATTTAACAGTAGCCAGACTTGCAGGGGCAAAGTAGGATTCATGTGCCAGCATCACTGAACACTCTGATTCCATTTCTGAGGAAGACATTCTGTAGGTTGCCACCACTCTAGAATATGTTGCTCTTGTGGCTTTCTTCTCAAATCAAAGCCTTTTATTTTTGCAATTTTGAAGCTGAAATGGTGGGGTCCTGCTGCTTCTGATGATGACCTAAGTCCATCTTTTCCATTACATTGTTCCTTCTCAGCGATCAGGATTGACTCTGCTGTGTATTTGCAGTTCACAGATTTACTGGAGCTTCCTTTCTGGCCAAACTCACAGCATTTTATATTATTCTGCTGGGTTATTCGCTCTCTTCTCAACAGAAATCTGGCTAACCATCCCCAACACTAGCCATGCCACCAATTCAACATTAAGCTGCTTTGAAATTTCTCCTGCCAGATTAACCAGTCTTCTACACTTAATTTCAGTCTCAGGCAAAGTATTTGGACATGAGCAAAATGAAGGCAAACATTCTTCTAAGCCATAACACACATTCTCGGAAGTCCAGAAACCAATGTAATCCTTCACAGCAAAGACCTCTAGAAGTCTGTGTTTATCACTAATAGGATTTATATCAGCCTCTGGTCTTCTAAGGTCTGGCAAGAATCTCCCATATAGTATAGCCCAGGGCATTGAAGCTCCACATTTTTCAGCTAATATCCTCAAATAACTCCAAACTATTTCAACAAATTATTCCCAAATGTTCATGAACCACTGGGTCAGGTGTAGTCACAGTGACAGCTCTATTCCTGGTATCAAATTCTGTATTAGTTACTTTTGTCTCTTTGCTGGGACAAAATATCTGACCTCAAAAGTTAAAGGGGAAAGGAAGTTTTTAGTGCACAGTTTGTAAAGTCTTTAGTCCATAGTAGGTTGGCTCCAAAGTAGAGTAGCGCATGATAGAGGGACAATGGTTCATGGAGCAAAAGACAGATAATGCAACGAAAGAGAGCAAGACAAGCCTCTTTGTGTCCCTTATGTTGCATCCAGCCTACTGGGATTAGGGCAATGCCAATCCAATCAGTCAGCTAATCCAGTAATCACCCATCCATAATCCCAGCACCCTCAATCTCAGCAAACACTACAAATCAATAACACATTCTAAGTTCAGCCACCTCTGAAAAAATCTACTTGACCACATGAAGCGTTAGGCAGACATTGAGGTACAAATTATAACACTAGTTTGAGCCAAAGAAAATTATAACTTTAGATCACCTAATTCTCAAGCCAGCCTATAAAAGCTCAAGACTGTCTTGATAGCATTTGAAGAATCCCTCCAATTTCAAGGATGGCAGAACTTCAGTGTAGACTTGAATTATATATTATTGCACATGTGATTTTAGTCAAAATTCTCCGAGAATAGAACTGAGAGTTAGTAACATGGTTGTTTTTCCCTGATCAAGTTACCTAGTTGGATGCCTGGCTAGAGATCATCTGGGCATTAATATTTTTCTATACTGCTTCCTCTAGTACCAGTCATACAGATAAGATTCAAATAGGCTTCCACCAGTGGAATGCACATACAGTTGGACGGCACCTTACCAGAGTCTGCAACACCTGTCTTTCTTTTCTATAAATTGACTCCTTTGTCCATGTAATAAGACAATCATAAGAACATACTCTGTACTCAGAAGTAACCAGGAAGTGCAGGGACATCAATGACTTTAGGCTCACCTTTCATTACTGGTTGGATCTATAGGTCCCTTTTTTCTCTAAATAAAATAGCTTGAGATTTGCTTCATGATACTGAAGAGATCCTGGAATATTGAGCACCAAATCAATCTCAGTGGCAAACTTAATCACACATTTGAGAATGGGTACCCTTCCTTCCCCGATCTCCTCTGTCTGATGAAAACAGTGACATCAAGCTAAGCTTTCAAAGGCATTTAGAATAAGCAAGATCTCAGTCATTTCTGTCCCATCAACAGAACACTCCTTTACGTGAATACATGGGTCATCCAGAAATGACACCACTTATACAAATGAATGCTACTTATTTTTATATTACTGTCTTCTACATAGGTCTTATACTATTTACCTCTGTGGCCTACTCAGTGGCTTGTATCTTGTACAGATAACAATGGGGACATTTTTTATAACATCAGGAAGCGTTACTAAAAAAGTGATCTCTTTTGGAGATGAATAATTATAAATTAGACAAGGGTCAGAGTTGTTACAAAATGGGTATAAATGCAGAAGGCAAAGAGGGTTGTAGCCCTTCATCATATTGAGAGATTATTTTGGAATTTTCAGGATAACAGAAAAGAGAATGAAGAAAGGTTGAATAGAAAAATAATAGCAGCCTAGGAAATAATAAGAGAATGAGTACTGATTGTCATGATTCTTCACAACTTTGGTGCTACAATTCTATAAAATACATTTTATCCTCATATGATAGAGACTTAATAATTTCATTATGATGGTTGTACATGCCAATGCTGAAGAAGGGTTAAATATACATTTGCAAAGAAATAGCATGAAACAGAAGCAAACTTAATGAAGTGTCTACAAGTTAGAAGGACACATAGGCACATACCTCCGTCTAGCATGTCTCATGGACTCCTAGCTTGATTCATCAGCTATTTGAAACAGAACTTGATTCTAATTCCTTGATTGGGAAATCTAGGATATCTTTAAGTAAATGTATTATGTTATCAAAATGGGACCAAAATATGTGGCAATGATCGTAGTACCAGGCAGGTTATAAGAATGAGCACTGTGAGCCAGGCGTGGTGGCGCATGCCAGTAATCCCAGCACTAGGGAGGCTGAGGCGGGAGGATTGTTGTGAGTTCGAGACCAGCCTGAGCTACAAAGTGAGCTTAAGGCCAGCCTGAACTGCACAGTGAGACCCTGTCTCAAAAAAGACAAAAAAAAAAAAAAAAAAAAGAATGAGCACTGTATTTGAGCTATTTTAGTTAGTCTGGACATTCCAAACATTGCCTGATGAATAATTAACATCAATGCATAAATAATTCTCTGCACCAAGCAACATAATGCTAATTTTTCAGGTGGGGCATGTGTGATATGAGGTGCTCCTTTGCAAGCATCTCAGCCAGGTAGTGAATTAAAGGTCCAAACAAAAATAATTGGCACACAACATAGGATTTTATAAGACTTTTGAAATAGAATGAATGAAATTTTGTCTGTGGGTCACTCGAAGAGTACATACATATAAATTACAAGGAATTCTGCAGAGAAAGACAGAGGAGAGCAGGGGAGGAGGAGATGTGAGATCTATGAAAAAGAAAGGAAGAAAAAGGGAGGGGGAGGGGGAAAGAAGTAAAATCTGAGATGCAAAATAATCAAAGAAACTTTTGGAATGCATAGAACACTACAAGTAGATGTGAACTGGATTTAGAATGAGGCATTCCTAAGTTCAAATACAAGCTTTTTCACACATTAATTATACCTGTCGTTGGATAGTTTAACTTTTAAATTCTCAGACTTCTTGTAAGTAAAACATTAGCACAGACCTTAAGCGAGTTATGTGTGAACCATATTTAGTTGTGTATAATCAAAACGAATAGGTAGAGCCAGTGAGTAGCTCAAAGGAGTAGGTGCCTGCTTGCAAACACAGGGCCAAGGTTCAATATCCGCTCCACATGCCGCACCAGCCCCATCCCAGGCAGCCCAGAACTGGGCTGTTGCACATGCCTGCAATCCCATTACTGGACAGGCTGAAAACGGGAGGATCACTATGAGGCCAAATTGTATAGTGAGACCCTGTACCAAATACATAAATGTGAAAAAAATGGAATACGTACTAGATTTTATGAAATGACTCCATGTGTGTAAAAAAGTATCATGTGTTTTGTTTTTCTTCTTAGTTCTATTTATGTGATGAGCTATATTAGTGCACTTCATTTTTTACCTTTTCATTAGCATATTTTTGCAAAACATAACAATTACATTCATCTGAGGGAATGGATGCATACATATATTGCCTCGTAATCACATTTACTTCCTCCTTCCACCACCTATTTCCCTCTACACACCCTTTCCATTTCCATAGTCAATAACCAAATTTCTTACCACACACTGTATATTTTGCTTTCTAATTATTTGTATTTTGTGTTTTTCATATAAGAGAAACCATGCAATATTCAACCATTCATGACTGATTTATTTCACTTATTATGGTATCAAAGTGCATTTGTTTGCCGGCAAATGACTCACATTTATCCTTTTTTTCAGGCACAGATGTACTCTGCTGTGTATAAATAATTATTTTTTCTCCATTCTTCTGTTTTTATTTTTTTTAACCCTTTCGTTTGTCTACACCTGTCAAAGATGGCACTCCACTGCCATTCAACCAATTTAGGTGCCTGAAATCGACGACAATCCAACACAGTCCAGCATTCCACAACAATAGTGAGTTATCCAAAGAAGTTGTTGACCGTAGCCATTCACAACTCAACTTATTATTATGGGCCCACATTGTATGCCTCATTTTTATACTTTTCTGCTGGGTGCTTAAGACCGAGATAGAGCAAGACTATATAACAACATATGTAGTTTTTGTTTCTGATGAGGCCAGTGAAGTCCCCTCAGGGTGTACCTTGTAGTCCTGTACCTTACTCTGTAGATCCTTTGTCTGTGTCATCCATGTGGATGAGTTACGGCCAATGCTTGACCAGTTTGCTCTCTGTGAGAGCCTAAGAGAAAGTTTTCTCTCCATTTGACTCTCCCCAGGCACACTATAGAACTTTGATCTCTTTCCTCTGTGGCTCCATAATCTCCTTCTTTAGAAAATTTGGAGCTCAACTGAGTTTCATGATGTTGCAGTACAAGTTCTCCTATGTCTTGAGTCTTCGCTGACCTTGAAAGGCTAGGGCCAAAATGTGGGCTGGCCTTGTGGCTCTTCTATTTCTCCAATTTTGATTTGTGATCTTAGCTTGTTAACCATCCAGAAGAAAAGCTGATTAGTACCCTACAGCATATGCTATTCACTTTGCCCTATCTGACTCAATTATTTTTAGTTGTTGTTGTACATTTTAATTTGCATATCTTCTTTTTGCTTCTTACACTAGGGAGATTATACGATATTTATACGTGTGCATCTGGCTTATTTCACTTACGAGCAAACATTCAAGTGTCATCCACTTCAATATAAATGCTTCAAGCTTATCATTCTTAATAGCTGAGTAATACTCCACTATATAGAAATCCCACATCTTTTTCAACCACTCCTCATGTGATGGAAATCTTGGTTGTTTCCAACATTTTGCTATCACACATTGTGCTGCTATAAACATAGGTACACATATATCACTATGATACAACGTTTTCAGATCCTTTGGGAAAATTCCCAGTAGGGGGATAGCCGGCTTGAATGGGATTTCTAGTCCTACTGCTTTGAGGAGCCTCCACAATGACCTCCACAATGGTTGTACCAATCTATATTCCCACCAGCAGTGGAGAAGTATTCCCTTTTCTCCACAACCTCTCCAACATTTGTTGTTGGTTGATTTCCTTATGATAGCCATTCTTTCTGGAGTGAGATGGTATCTCAGTGTTGTTTTTATTTGCATTTCACAGATGGCTAGCGATGTGGAACCTTTTTTCATATCTTTATTTGCTTCTTCATTTTCATCTTCTGAGAAGAGTGCATTCATCTCACATGCTTAATTGTGAATTGGGTCGTTAAATTTGAGGGCCCTGTTATATCTTAGTTCTTTATATATTCTAGACAGAAGACCTTTGTCTGATTGCTTATTAGTTAGGACTTTTTCAAAATTTGTGGGTTGTCTTTTCATTCTGTTGACAATTTCTTTTCACGTGCAGAATCTCCTTAGGAAGAGTTGATCCCAGTTGTTGATTCTTTCAAGTGCTTCTCATGCGAATACGTTTGTTCACGAACTATACCTACGTCTTCAAGAGTGCCTCCTACTTTTTCTTCCAGGAGATTGAGTGTTTCTGTTTCAATGTTTAAATCTTTATTCCATTTTGACTTTAGCTTAGTACATGGTGATCAAGCTGGGTCAAATTTCAGTTTTTGGCATGGAGAAAGCCAGGTTTTCCAGCACCATTTGTTAAAGAGGCAATCTTTCTTACAGTATGATTGGCCTCTTTGTCGAAGATCAGATGGCTGAGTGTATTTGTAGATCCTTCTGCACCTTCTAATCTATTCCATTGATACTCAGGTCTATTTATTTGCAAATACCATGTTGATTTTATCACAGTGGCTTTGTAGTATAATTTCAAGTCAGGAATTGTGATGCCTCCTGCCTTGTCTTCATTGCCCAAGATTGCCTTTGCTATTCTATGTCATTTGTGGTTCCAAATAAATTTTAGGAATGATTTCTCTAGGTCTGGGAGGTATGTTTGTGTCAGTTTGATAGGGATTGCATTAAATCTGTACAGCAATTTTGAGAGTATGGCCATCTTCCCGATGTTGGTTCTTCCTATCCAAGAGCATGGAATATCTTTCCATTTTCTGAAATCCTCTATAATCTCTTTTCTTAGGGTGTTGTAATTTTCTGTGAAAAGATCTTTGACTCATTTTATTTCTCTCTCTTTTCTAAACACTGTTGGAAATTGTCTCAAAACTATATTGAATAGAGGGGGTGATAGAGGACATCTTTGTCTTCTACCTGATTTAAGAGTAAAAGATTTCAGTTTTTCCCCATTTAGGATTATATTAGCTTTTGGGTTGTCATAGATGGCTTTTATCAAGTTAAGGTAGTGTACATCTATTCCCAGTTTCTGTAGGAAATTGAACATGAATGATTGTTGGACTTTGTCAAAAGCTTTCTCTGCATCAATTGAGATGATCATGTGGTTTTTAGATTTCAGTCTATTAATATAGTGTATTACATTTATAGATTTCTGAAATATTGAACCATCCTTGCATCCCTGGGATGAACCCTACTTGGTCATGGAGTATGACCTTCTTGATGATTTGCTGAATTCTATTTGCCTTGATTTTATTGAGTATTTTTGAGTCTATGTTCATGAGGGAGATTGTCCTGGAGTTCCCATTTTTTGTTGTGTCTTTCCCTGGTTTTAGAATCAGTATTATACTTGGCTCCAGAAATGGTTTGGGGAGTACCACTTCCTTTTCAATTTCATTGAACACTTTGTGGAATATATTGATTCTATCTTTTATAAATTTCTTGTAGAATTTAGCTCTGAATCCATCAGGACCTGGACTTTTTCTTGTCGGTAGGCTTTTTATTACATTTCGAATTTCGTTGGCTGTTATCGGCTTATTGAGAGTTGTAATATCTTCTTGATTCAGTTTTGGTGATTTGTACCTTTCAAGGAATCTGTCCATTTCTTCTGTGTCTTCTATTCTGTGAGCGTAAAGATTCTCTATTAATCTTCTGAATTTCTGCTTGGTCTGTAGTGATTTCACCCTTTTCATTACTTTTTTGTATGTACTTGAATTTTTTTTTTCCTCTTTTTGATGAGGTTGGCTAGAGGCTTATCAACTT
>PVKA01041527.1:0-18031 GCA_004027165.1 Ctenomys sociabilis | reverse complement strand
TTGGTTTTTTTTTTTGTTTTTTGTTTATTTTATTGAGGAAAAAATAGCAATGAGACAGTGTCAAAACTGATTAATAGGACAGTTTCAATAATTAATACATTGTACATTGTTATATTCTTAGTGGTTATCCATAGTACAAGAATCAGACAGGATATCCTACCCAAATATTATTACTAGAAATCTTTGTACTCATTGAATTAAGTGAAAGTAGCTGTATATCTGTCCTAACTATTCTGTATATACAAATACAAAATGGTCCTTCCTTTGTATTCTCTTTTTTGTTTAGTCCTGTCAGAGATGGATATTCCATTGGCATCTAAATACTATAGGTGTGCGAATTCAGAAAAACACTCCAACACAGTCTAGCAGTCCACAATAGTAGTGGGTTATCCACAGAAGTTGTTGACTTGAGCCTTTCACAGCTTAGCATATGAATATGGCTTTACTTTATATACCTCATTTTTATACTTTTCTGCTAGATGGTTAAGACCAAGATAAAGTGAGACCTATGTTACAAGAAGTGTAACTTTTGTATCTGATAAGGTCAGTCAAGTCCCCTCAGGGTTTATTCTGTAACCCTGTACCACACTTTGTAGATCCTTTGTCAGTGTCAGCCTTGTGGGTGAGTCATAGCCATTGCTTGACCAGTTTGCTCTCTGTGAAAGCCTGAGAGAAAGTTTTCTCTCATTGTGACTCTCCTTAGGCACACTATACATCATCGATCACATTGCTCTGTGGCCCCATAATCTCTTTGATCAGAAAATTTGGGGCACAACTGAGTTCCATGGTGTTAAAGTACAGGTTCTCCTATGTCCTGATTCCTCACTGACCTTGAAAGGCTAGGGCCAAAATGTTGGCTGACTTTGCAGCCCTTCCTTTTCTCCAAATTTGATCTGCAAACTTAGGTTGTTAGTCCTCCAGAAGAGAAGGTTATAAGCTAGTTGTTTATGAACTCCTTTATCTCTAGTGCATCTTTAGTTTCCCAATTGCTTAAATCCGAATGCAACTTTTAATAGCATTAAATTGTGTATTTATAACTCTCTGAAACTAACAGGTCTCAGATATTTTGTTTTACTTACTTCTTAGAGATGAGGCTGTATTTGCTCTGATTCTTTTTGTGTTGTTTTATTTTTTTTTGTTTTATGGTGGTACCCGGGATCAAACTCAGGGCCTTAAGCTTGCCAGGTGAATCTGATTCTTAAAAATCATCCTTTGTTGTAAACAATTTTACCTTTTTATATGTCGAGTGATTGTTCCTTCTTTCCTCTGCCCTTCCTGCTTCTTTCCCTTCTCCCTCTCTTGCTTTCTCCTTGCCTCTTCCTTCTCAATTACAAACAGAAGTCTATGCATGTCAAATATTATGTGTCAAAGTAGATCTTATCAGAGTTTATGTAGCTACTTGTCCCATATTTTAGTTCCAGACAAAGGGAAATATTAAAAGTTTCAACTAAGGCTCTCACTGTCTGCAAATGACAGGAAGGAAACAAAATCCGAGATATTCCTGGGACAGAAGTCACAGTGGGAAGCATTTTCCTCTTTAAATTTTCCAGCTGAGGTAGGTGTTCCCTCCAACAGAGGGCTGGCCCAGTGCTGTGTTTCTCCCAGGCCTCCCCCACATCAAGTGGCTTCCTAGAGATCTGAGGAGCTTCCAGTGTGGGGTTTTCTTGGGCCTCTTTACAGTTCAGCTCACCTTCCTTCTACACCCCATCCCATTGACCTTGCTGGTACCTATTGCTTTTATTAGTGATTATAATCGCTTCTTCCTAATTTTATTGATTGTTTGACAGGCTGTATTTCCAAAATGGCCACACGCCATCCTTTTCTAGAACTAGTGCCTACTATGGAGAAAGGATATGCAATTCTCCTCCTCTGAAAAAAGGTCTAGCTTTTTTTGACTAGAATGTAATAAAAGTGACACTATATGACTTTGGATATCAGGATATAAAATGCTATATAGTGTCAGCCTGGTTTTCCAGCTCTGTCTGTCAGTCTTTTGCATCCTGGCTTATTTGGTGCATGCATGTAGGGAACCCTTGGCCAACCTATGAGATGTTTGCCAACCTGAGGGAAACTCTACAGAGCTGGAGGGTGGTGCCCCAGGAGCCTCATGGGTCTCCCGAGCAGGAGCCTTGAGATGTGAGAGTGAGCCATCTCCCAATGACTCCAAACCCACACTGCAAGCTTCTCCAGTAGAGTAGAGATAAGCAGATCTTGCCGAGCTTCCCCGAAATGAGATCCATGAGTAAAATGAATGCTCCTGTGGTAAGTCAAAGAGTTCAGGGCTGCTGAGTTAGCTGCACAGCAGTAGGGAAGGGGGACACATATGTTACCTTGTAGCCAGGGCCTCTTTGATGATACTGTGTTTTTATACATTGTAAACATTTTTTCAAAATGTCAGGCCTTTCCCTGTAGCCTTTCTCTGTCCCATGTTGGCAAAAACACCTTTTTTCCTTTTACGCTCCCTTTTCACCTTAGTAGTTTGGAAAATGAAGATGAAAAACAGCCTGAAATGCTCACATGAAGCAAAGGCTTTTGGCTGGCTTTCCAATAAAAATGTTGTGTTATTTCTATGAGGTGCCACACTTCATTCACACTTCAGGGCCAATTAGTTCATGAGGTCAGCTGCTGTTACTTGGCAAGCACCCATCCTGCAGGACGATTCTCCTGGTCCTGTCTGTCTGCACACATGACTTGAATCTATAATCAGGGGGATTTTGGGGTGCAATTTAAACTTGTTAATCTCTCAAAGCAGCTGGACCCAGACTAACCAGAGCAGGGTGTTGCCCAAGCAAGGTGAAGCAGTAACATCCTCCTCCTTGCCATATGGAATCAATGGTTCTGAAATCTCCAGGATCTGTAAACAGAAGGTCTGAAGTCAAAAGATGAAAATGCCTTTAAAAATATAGTTTTGTTAAATGGGGACCATGTTGTCAATCCTCTTCCATCTGGATTGACAGATGACTCTAAGCCTTTAAAATATTCCTGAGCACACTGCACATGGGCAAGTGATTTTTGTTGCCATGTTCTCTTGGTTGTTTTCAGAAATTGAGCCTGAAATATATGTTTTCCCATTCTGATTGACACTCGTTTCTGGTGGGCCCCTTTTAATGGGGACATCTGAGCAGAATGCAGACCCCTTCAGTCTCGAGGGAGTAAGTAGTCTTCAGCTGAGCAGAGGCAGGAGTGTGAAAGAGAACAACCTAAGGGACAGAAGGGGCATAGATTTTGAGGCTGATCTTGGGATTGAATTTTGGTACTGCCACTGAGTGGCCTGTGAGCTTGGGTAAGCTGCCTTCATGGAGTGTAAAATAAGCCTAATCACATGGATTGGTTTGCTTGAGCTGCCATGGCAGAGAGCTTTTCATACTTGTGGAGGCTGGCATCTGAGACCTGGTGCAGGGCAGGTTTCTTCTGTCGCTGCTCCTTGCCTAATAGGAAGCCACCACCTCCACGCATCCACATGTCCTTCTCTTTGTGTCTTACTCTCCTCTTCCTAGGAGGACACTAGTCTTACTAGACTGGGTGCCACCCAAATGACCTCATTTTAACTTAATTACTTCTTAATGATTGTAGTCATATTCTAGGGAATTCTAGGCTAGGGTTTCCACTGGAATCTTTTTGGGAAGACACAGTTCAACCTGTTACATACCCCTGTGAAGGAATGTTTTGAGATATCAGAAAGTACAGAAGAAAACCCTAGAACTGCTAGCCCCCCCCTTTCCTTTTAATTCTAGGTTCTTTTGTGCTCAGTGGGAGAAAGAAATGCATGTTTAAAATCATCAGTATAATATTCCCTCTTTTCCTCTTCAGTATATGATTTGCAAGAAATCATGAAAGGCCGTGGCTCAGTATTCATGATAGCCCCTTTTCAAAGACCATACCTCAGTATTCCTGAATGGAATTCCAACACGCGTCCTCCTGTCTCCTGGAATATGGATATACTGAGCAGAACTGCAACAAGTGCCCTCAAACAAGAAGGTGACCTAGAGGCTGGAACCTGGAAAGGAGAGAAAAATCTAGGGGACACCAGACGTGGATGGTGGTAATAGACACCTGTCAGTCTTGGACTTCATGTTACAGGAAAGAGAAAATGCTCTGTGTTACTTATGCCATTGTTACTGTAGCCAAGAGTAATTTCTAACTAATGGAGAATTTGAGTTCAGTTGCTAAATTTAATGTGCATATTGATAGACTAGTTTAATATATTTAAAAATAAACTGATTTTAAATAAATTATTTTTAAATTTATTTTTTATTTTATGTACTTGGTACAGGGTCTCATTACAGAGCTCAGAGTGATCCTCCTGTGTTCCGCCTCTCCAGCGCTGGGATTACAGGTGTGAGTGAGCCACCACTCCTGACCTTGGTGGCTGGCTCAGTGTGGCTGGGGCGGGACTGACATGCCACGTGGTGCTGGGGACTGAACCTGGGTCCCTGCACTTGCCTAAGCAGGTGCTTAGTCTGCTGAGCTATCTCTCCAGCCCATAAATTGACTTCTTATCCCTTAGGACTTCCATCCAGGCTCAGGTGTGCTCCTGTACATTCGGCTTGCCTGAACCATGCCTGCCACCGTGTGCCCTTCCTTTCTTAGATCAGACCTGGTGAGCCACGCTTTAGGGTAGTATAGGCAGTGGCTCTCAAACTTAAGCCTTCATCAGATTTTGAAAACAGGAGGGATTGTAAAACATTTACCAGGTCTTACCCTCAGAGTTTCCAAATCAATAGGTGAGAACAAGGTCAGGCCTGAGAATTTTTCACTTCTAAGCATTTCCCAGGCAAGGCTGATGCTAGGCCCTGGAGTGTACTGCAAAAACTACAGCTTGTTGACTTTTCTATATGTGACTCTCTGTTGCTAATGGGAAATCATTTTCAACTTGCAGTCCAGGAGCAGACCCTGACTTAGCTCAGAACACTACCTCTGGGCCAAAAAGTGACTTGGAACTGCAATTCCTGTCACATAGACAGGCAGGACATGTAGTTGGCCCCAGCACAGGCCCTCTCCCATGGAGACAACTTGAGCCCTAGCTTGGCATGATAAAAAACAGCCCTGGCCATACCCTTCCCTGAAAGCTCCTCTTTAATTGCAGAATCTGGGTGGTCCTTCACAGTTGTTTGGACAGCACAGAAAAAAAAGAGATACGCTCTACAACCTTGGGAGACTAATCGCTTTCCCCAGTCTCCTGAGAAGAACTGCCATGAGGAGCAAGCACTGTGTAGGGGAAACAGAGGAGGGTTCTGGAGGGTGCTTAGACAGGAGAGAGACAGACAGACAGACAGAGGGATAGAGAGAGATAGAAACAGAGAGAGAAAGAGATGGAGAGGACAGAGTGACAGAGAGATAGAGAGAAACAAAGATAGAGAGACAGAGAGACAAAGACAGAGACAGACAGGAACAGAGAGGGACAGAGAGGGACAGAGAGAGACAGAGAGAGACACAAAGACAGAGACAGAGAGACAGGGAGAGACAGTCAGAGATGGACAGAGAGACAGAGACAGAGATGGACAGAGAGACAGAGAGACAGAGACAGAGAGGGACAGAGAGAGAGAGACAGAGTGAGACACAGAGAGACAGGAACACAGAGAGAGAGAGAGAGAGAGGGTTTTTCCAACAATTCAGGGCCTTCCAATCATCCCAAATCATTTTCTGCTGGGAGAGGGTTCATTAGCTGGCATCTGCGAGACAACAGTAGTCTAAATTTCCACAGCTGGACTTCAGGCCACAATTATTCCTACCAGGTAATAATCACACAGTAAAACAATTTTGTTCTGACTACTGGACTGCAGCACCCCATCTAAAATGTGGCTCTTACATAAAACCTCTTTGGGATTTGCATCTGATAGGGACAGGGAATTCTCTGTCAACAACTAACCACCAGGCTTGAGGGCACTGACTCAGGTATCAGCTGGGGCACCCAGGATCTAGTCTTTACTTGCCTCATCTTCTCTTGGGCAAATCCCTCGTTCCATCACTGCTTGCCTTTCCAACCCCACCTTTCCCCAAATGACTTAGTTTGGTGTTTGTTGTGAGGCTACCCTGGATCTTCCACGCCACGGGCACCTCCCCTGCAATGAGACAGTTTCAATTTCATAACAACAATAATAGCAATAATAGGTGCTACTTGAGGAGCGTGAGCTCCTCACTGGGATCCAGGCCAAGCCTTCCTCATACATGACCTCATCGAATCTCACAACAAGCTGAGGAAACGGGGTTTATCATCCCTAATCTACAAATGGGGAACCAAGGCTCAGGAGTTAAATAACTTTCCCAAGATCACAATGGAAACCCAAGCTCAAGCCTAAGCCTGCGCTCCTTTATTTTGTATCTGGTAAATGTTTATTAATTCAAATCAGCCAATATACCTACATGTTCATGAAGGAGAATTTTGGAGGCAGGTTCTAACTCCCCAGTTATTTAGAAACAGGAAACTCATTTAACCAAGAAAGGCAGTAAATTGGATTGCTATAGTCAAAACTCAGCCAGTATTCAGTTACTTCCACAGCACAATCTAGCACTGGTAGAAATGGAGAAAATATATCTATGTTTTGATGAGGCTTCGTTGCATGGAAATTTCATACAAAAATATGGCAGCCTATTTGTGACTGGTAGCAGTCGGAGCAAATGCCGTCTTTTATCTTGGAGCATGTGTGTTGGTTGTGTTACTTTGACTTGTGTCCCAGGGCAATGACTTGTTCATTTCTTCTTAGAGCAGAGCCCTGGCCATTAACATGCCTCTTGCTGGATCCACACTGGAATTCTGCTCCAAGTTAATACGAATATGCACTGGCAGGAAGATGTGTGAATGCCAAGACTGCATGACCCTTGTATGCACATAGCTTCTGAAAACAATGACTCCTGCTTGCCATACCACAAAAGAGTGCAGGGTTTCCAGGTGGGAGCAGACTCTGTCCGCCTGGGGAAGGAACACTGTGGGAGGTGAGCAGTTGCCCAGTTCAGAAGGCCACGGGCAGTCTCTAGACTATCCAACCAGACAGCTTCCTTCTTGCCATTCAAAAATGTTACCAGACTGGCCAGATAACTCAGTGCATTGAAACACCTGCTTAGGCACACACAGGGACTAGGTTTGATCCCGGTGTGCTGTGCCGGCTCCAACCCAGGGGCGCTCTGAGACAGAGATTGAGACTGGGCATGTTGGCATATGCCTGCCTGCCCAGCACTTGGAAGGCTGAAAACAGGGGAATCACTATGAGTCTGATCTGTGTAGTGAGACCCTGTAGAACCTGTACTAAATACATAAAATTAATAAAATAAAACCAAATGTATAGTTTTGACCTATAATAACTTTTGGGGGTAGTTTGCCTCTATCTTTCTTGCCTTTATTCAAATCCACTTGGAATCTATCTTTAACTTTCGAGGGGTGGCCTAGAAGAAATATGTTACAGTACAAACTTGCCCTAGCCTTTTGCCTCATTTTCTCTTGTGCAAATTCTTAGGCCTTACACTTAAAATATCTAGAGTTGGAAGCAAGCTCTGTCACTTCCTAGTTGAGGAGAACTCAAAGCTAGGACAGCAGGCTTACCTTCTGTGGGAAACCCCCAGCCAAGCTCTTAGCCATAAAACTGCTTTAAATTTTTTTTGTTTAGGCTGAACCCAAAGGGGCCTTCAAGAAGCAGTGCTAAGGAAGGAGCCACAGGGAATAGACAGCAGAGATCACATGGCCCAGTACACAGAGCAGAGGCGTGGCTTAAAGAAAAGGATTACCAGCTAACAGAGGAGTGAGTCACCTTCCCTTGCCAGTCAGGGGCAGCATTCTCATGAACAGGGACAAGAACTCATCCTCTCCAGCCCGAGAATGGCACAGATTTGAGTGAACCTTGATGGAAGTGGAGTTGACCTAAGAGTAGGATTCCAATTCTGTGGCACACAGGAGAGGGTGGGGTGGGGTGGAGTGGTGGTGGCTGCGTTCTTGTGCAATGGACAGTGTGGGAAATTTGGATACAGGAACCCAGAAGGCAACTAGAAGCCTGTCCTGGAGTGGCCAAGCTGGTGGGTTCCAGACCAAAGCAGTCACACAGGCGCAGCTAAATAACTCCCTACATAGCCTCTCTGACCTGTGGGAGAGCAACCCCTTGCTGTCTTTAACTTACATCCTCAGATTGCACGGGGGATTGGGAAGGCTTGTGAGGCCTTTGGGAAGTGCAGTGTCTTCTTGATTTTGTTGCCAGACCTAAGGATTCAGACCCACTACTCTCTGGTCCCTTTTTTCTCCTCTTGGTCCCCTCTCTTTAAGAAAATGGCCACGAGCAGTCACCTACACCCTCTTTTCCTGGGAGCAATCCTTTTTCTAACCTCTTTCCTGGAAGTGTTATCACCTCTATGTAGACATTCACCTCTGGCTTCCCAGAGTAATGTGGCCTTAGAGATGTACAGTGAGATAAGGGAGTCCCACTGCCCCTGCTGAGAGGCCCCTGGAACTCCGTGCTCCAAACACTTCTGTCTGGGCTCTGTAGCCAGCAGCCACTCCATGATCCTGCCGGTTTGTCCAAAATTAATCCTTTGGCCCATTTTAAACAAACTCTCCTTATTTATTCTCCTACGGAAGTAATGGGCTCCCCTTCCCCATGTCTCACTCCTTTGTCCCTCTCTTACAGCCATTATCACTTTCCTCTTCGATGGATATACTTATGTACCTGTTCTCATTCTGCTTCCTGACAAAACTCCAAAGCTATTTCCCGTGGTACACTCTTATCACTGAGAGTGATATGCTCATTCTTAACTCTATAGAGTTAAAAAATCCACTCAATCAAAAACAACTTTCAACTTCCCCCTTCCATTTTGAAATCACTTTTCTCTTTCTCTTCTGGGACCTAGTTCTTTTCTGGGATGCTATCCATGGGCAATTCGATTTCCTCTTCAAAAAGACCTTCTTAACCATTGCCTACAACACTTGGTTTAAACACCATGGAGATTTGCGGTCTAGGAAAGCAGATAAAATTGTGTGTATGTGCATATGTGCATACTAATGTCAATTTGTATCAGCTTTCCTCTTGGAATAAAAGGATGACACCAGGTTTCTGGGACTACTTTAGCTCTTGCACCAGTGTTATGGAAAGTACTAGTGACCTACTTAACAGGATGTGTGAGGAAAAGCAGCCAGTGTTTCAAAGGCAGTGGTAGTGCCCCACCTTCTTGTTTCGGGCAGGACAGGACTTTGATCTTCTCTTTTGTGTTGCTTGCTGTTTACTTCTCACGAGCTTCTGCGTCTGTCTTGTTCTCACCATCAATCAACATAGCTTCTACTACCTGGGAAGCTCCTTAGATAGAAGATGACTGCAGCCTGTGGGAATGAGTTAGGTCAAAACAAGACTCCAGTGTGGTTAGAGGAGGTTTTTAGCCAGGGAACCTTTGGTTTTGGAGGAAAATAAATTCTTCCAAGGAAGATGAAGTAGATAAAGAGTTTATCATAGGAATAGAAAGGGTTCCACAGAAACACGTCTATGGAGATGCCAGAGAGGCCTCATGGAAGCTGGGGAATCACTAGAGGAGTCTACTTCTTGTGCTTGTTCCCTGCGGCCATTTCACTTTTTTCTACCTGCAGATCATCTCCTTGCTTCGCTCCTCTATCTGCAGGTGATCTGCACTGATCTCTCCTCTTCACAAATCCACTCTATTCCCTGAGCCAACACAACCTTCCAGTTTCCATCCCTCACCCTCCCAGAACCAACCAACCCAGTGATTGGGCCCCAGTTCCAAGACCCTGACAGAGTAAATCTGATTAGCTTTGTTCAGAGCAAATGTCTGTCCTTGCTGTACTCCTGGGCCCAGAATTAAAGACTGGGGACTCGAGAAGTGAAAATATTTTCACAGTATGTACATGTTAGAAAATCTCTTCATGCAAATGTGGATGGGGAGAATTTTTTGAGTCTAGATAAAAAGATATTAGGCCAATATGTAATGCAGACAAGTTTGGAAAAGAATCAAGGTCATGCCTTCCATTCCAATATGAGCAACCTTTGGATGTACCCCAACTGACCCGAGTCTACTTTTTTAAGTACATTTCTGTATTAAGGGTTGAACCATCGAGGACAGATCATGAAGGACAAAGATCGATGCACCTGTTAGTAGTGTGTTCTTAGAGGTTCTTCATATCAGGAGCTTTTGTCTTCAAAGCAAGCAGCTTATTCTTGGAAATGATTCACAGTTCTTGTATTTTGAAATGATTTGAGTTACAGCTTCTGTAGTTTTCAATTTACAAAAAACTATTTGCATTTCTAAGAACACCCACTTCCCAGAGCAAATTTCTTGAGATTTAACAACTATTTTCTTCCTTTAATGGGGACTGGTAGCCTAAAGATGGATTGGAAATCTCTTGTCTCTCTCAATGTAAGAAAGGAAGAGAAGCAGTGTTTGTTTTTCTGGCCTCTGGCCTCTTTCAGAATCACATAGAGCAACTCTACCTTGCCCTGTGATGTCTGACAGATCAGTAAGTCCAGAAAGAAGGCTGTGAGATGATACAATTAACAGAAACAGCAAAATTGACAGCAATCACAACCAATTCAGGGGCTACTTATCAGAACAAATGGATACCATTTGTTATCCACTACATTATTTAGTTTTCACTGCAAAACTATGACAGTGGTATTATCCCTATTACACAGAGAAAACTTAGATGGCTAAGTACTTTGTTCATTTTTTGCTGTTGTTCTGAAGGGTAGGGCACCTAACTCCTGTCCACACAGTACCCAACAGTTACCTGGCTCAGGTCAATTTGGAGTTGCTACATATGCTAAAAAGGTTTGAGGAACTAGTTTTTATTTGCATCTGGGTATTGCTACCCAGTCTAATGGTTATTTCTCTTTCAGTATATACAAGTTTAGCATCTCTGGATGTGTGAAACTAAAATGGAGAATTTTCAGTGTAAGCCTTGGGGTGGGGAGATGGCTCAGTGGAATAAGTGCTTCTCTGGCAAGTGCAAGGGCCTGAGTTCAATCCCTGGTTCTGCCTTCCTTTGGGCTCCATATACTACCAGCTAACTCAGAACAACATGTAATATTGATCTCATTCAGCCACAGGCATGACTAGTATCCTGTGAAATCAAGAAAAGGAAAAAAGCATTGTGGCCTGTTATACACAAAAGTCAATGTGTGAGTTCCAAGAGTTGCATAAAAAAAACAGTGAGGCTGGCTTTTCTCCCACCTGATATAAAGCAGGCAGACTTTTAAGATCAGCATTCCAAGGTGGTGAAGTCATTCGTTCAAGAATTTAAATAATAAGGAAAAGAAATTTCTCACTACTAATAAAAATATTATTTATGATTGCCCACTTATGACACCTGTATTCTTGTTTGCTGTATTCTCAGTAAATATTTTGGAATTCATTAGTATTTACAGTAGCACTACCCATGTTCTGAATATGACACTTCAGTTAGGAATGGTGGTGCTTTTTTTTGAAGCTCACACTATATTTTTAGACTTTCAGAGTCTATTTTTTTCATGTCAGATCTCTCCAAAGTTTCTAAATCAATATGATCTATTGGACAAAAAAAAAGTGAGCCAGAAATTTGAGAGTTGGCTCTTTTATTGGTGTTAATGGGGATTTTCAGTGGAACCTAAAGTCTCTTGATTTTTGATGTCTATAGCTTTGAAATAGAACTAACATTACTTGTTTTCTAAGTAATTATCCTGAAATGCTTCTCTCTTAGCACACGTTTTATAGTCCTCTCCTTGTTCTGGGACATTTCTTTTTCTATCATCAGTATAAAGGCAATGTCATGCTACAGAAAACACAGGGAACTTGGATTTGGACAGAACTGTGTTTGTCATTTACTAGTTTGTGACCTTGGCCAATGAATTTAATGTCTTTGAGTTTCAGTTCTTCACTTATAAAATGGAGACAATAATTATCTTGTGGTAAAGTGAATAAAAATAAAATAAAATAAACATAGAAGGCATTTAAGAAAATTTGCTTCCCCTATTGTATTATGAAGAATGTTATAACCAGTAGTTTCTCATGTGTTGAAGAAAAATATTCTTCCTGTTTCATTGAGACCTTTAGAAGTCTTTTCAAGAAATTACTTTTCTTGGTTCATGTGTAATGAATGAAGTGACTTTTGTTCTCTTATATCCCTGTATTTTTTCAATTCATCCTTTTATTGATCTATCTATCAGACACATACTGATTGTCTGTTAAATACTGGGAATATTTGAGAAAAACCAGTGTGATAGAATAGGCTGAGGTGGGGTCTCCCTTGAAGTTATAAATACCAGCCTTTTCTTTATTAACTAAATATGAAAATAAATATAAATTGTAAGTGTTTAGGAGACAATGGCACAAATTTAGGCAGGCTCCCTGGGTTAAAGAAGGGGGTACATGATTTATATCCAGCACTTGCAAGACTGGGTCTTGTTATCTTTGGTTAGTTATTCATGTCCTTGGCCTTTCTCTGCCAGGTGAGAGATTTTGGGGCCAACAGTCAAGTTCTCTTTCTTTCTCTCTCCCCTCCCTCCCCCTCCCTCTTCTCCTCCCTCCCTCCCTCCCTCCCTTCCTTTCTTCCTTCCTTTTTTGGTGCCCAGGAGATCAAACTCAGAACCTTGGGCTTGCCACACAGGCACTTATGCTGCTGAGCTATCTCCTTGATCTTAGAAAGCCAAGTTCTTTCAAAATGGTTAGATAGCCAGGTGTGGTGACACAGGCCTGCAATCCCAGCACTCGGGAGGCTGAGACAGGAGGATTGTTATGAGTTCGAGATCAGCCCGAGCTACAAAGGGAGCTTAAGGCCAGCCTGAACTGCATAGCGAGACTGTCTCAAAAAGACCAAAAAAAAAAAAAAAAAAAAAAAGTTGGATCAAAGAGCCAGGAAGGAGATTTTTTTTCCCTCACTGTAATAGTCACTGAAGTTAATCATTAGTATAGTAATGTCATATAATTCTTAAGTCATCATGAAAATAAATATCCTGCAGGTGTTCTACATCATTTTAGGTATTCACTTATACTTTGGGAGGTGCTGCTAAACTATATTAAAGATGACCCAGTTGAATAGAAGTTTGTGAGTGCCTGAAATGGCCAATAGGAAATGAAAGGTGACATTTTGTACACAGGTAAGACTTGCTCCTTAGTGTCCATCTGCAGTTGCCGTGACTTAGAACAGGTTCTTGGGCCTTTGGAACTGCAAGTTCACTGTTATTTTTTGCTGTCCAATGGATCCAGACTGTTATTGTTCTTGGTCAGAGAAGAGCCAGGGGTGCTTTTGCTTAGGCCTCTAAGAGTCTCTCTCTATCTCTCTGTCTGTCTCTCTCTATCTCTGTCTCTGTCTCTCTGTTTCTGTCTCTCTGTCTCTGTCTCTCTGTCTCTCTCTCTCATATTCTGAATAAACAGCTTCAAGTTACCTACTTTGAAAAGGACAGATAATTTCTTCCATAACTGAGAACACTTTTTGGACTGGCCAAATCATAGGGCCTATTTAGGCTGAGATGTGAGACACAGCGTCTCTCTTTGTGGGAACCAGTTCTGTCATTTCTCTTGCCATTTAAATTCATTAGCAGCTGGCTAGCTTATGTGGAATGCCCTGCCAGTGACTCAGCTAGGTTTCATTGTTTTGCCCATTTTTGCTTTTCATTTTAGAGCTCTCCATATTAGCATGCTTTGAAACCCTTCTGCCTAAAAGGGTGATGACTTCAGTTGGATTTGAACAGAGAAGTGGTTTCTGTAATTTGAACAAAGCCATCTGATCATTTGTTGACATCCTTGACAGTCTATAAGTGGGTGTTACTGACCACTGAACACACACACACACACACACACACACACACACACACACACACACACACACTTTCTGGATCTAGAGGTTGATCATTACAAAAGCAGACATAAACCATATCAGAAATAAAAGAAAGCCTGATAAAAGGTCATAGCCTTTGCAATTTTTATATGTGTCTTCAGTTTCTAAGTGTTAAGAAGCTTCAAACTTTCAGGCTAGGACAAAACAGCTGAGGATGAGCGAAAGTGAGAGCTACGCATCAAAGGGGAACAGGTAGGGTGCAGTTTAATTACTGCCTAGGTCTTACTACGGAGGTAGAGTTGGGACAGAACCATTATAGTCCACAAAGTCTAAAGCATTGCCGACTAGGTCTTTAACAGAAAAACTTGTTCTATCCCAGTTCAATGGATTTCAATTATTCGAGCTCTAGATCAGTGATGGACGCTTTCAATGGCGCAAACGTCCAGCTGTGGCACAGGTGCCATAAGCTCGCCACACTGCCCTAGATCGTGAGCTACTGTCCTCCTTAAGTGTACTGTGTAGAGTACATGTTTCTTGATGTCTCATACATTTCACTGCAAAGGTCAAGGAACACGTATCTGAAAACAAGATGGAAGATAACAGAAGGACAGCGACTCGGAGGAGGAGGAAAGTAGAGAAGGCTGTTCGGCACACACTCAGCTGGGTTCCGAATTCTTCAGGGGCAGAGTCTGAGTCCCACACATAATGAAATGGGTTGTGTAATGGGAAAGTTACCACGCAGCAATGTTAATGGAATGAGGCTGGACCAGCTGGCTAGCGGAGGGGTTTCCCCTCTGGGGGCTGTTGCTGTGATTCATAAAGTGCACCGACTGCAGAGAAGTTCTCAGCCATGAGTGGGGGGAAGGGTGGGGGAGGGGAGGAGGGACTGAAGGGGAAAAAGAGGTGGATGGGTGAGCTGAGATACCAGAGAGCGCGAGCGC
Source organism: Ctenomys sociabilis (assembly GCA_004027165.1). Classification (NCBI taxonomy): domain Eukaryota; kingdom Metazoa; phylum Chordata; class Mammalia; order Rodentia; family Ctenomyidae; genus Ctenomys; species Ctenomys sociabilis. The sequence goes on along the minus strand of PVKA01041527.1, from coordinate 3,355 downwards.
TGGCCACAACCAGGGCTTGATTTGGGCACTGTGGGGTGCAAAGGAGGACTAGCACAATCCTCCCCTCACCCAGAAACTTAGCTTTAAGCCAAGGCTTGGGGACAGGGCACAGCTTCCTAAAGAATGAGAAGAAGTGCTCTAAGAAAGGGCAGAGCAAGATGGATGGAACGGGCCTTAAGGAAAGCACATATACAGAAAAGCGCTTAGATTATGCTAGTTCCATGTTTCAAATCTAGTCCTAGTAAGATCTAGAAACCATCATGAGAAGAAATCCCAGGAGACAGAGAAAAGTCTCTGAGATTTTCAGCCTCATAAACAGGGTCTTTCAACAGACTGGCTTCATCATTGCCACACCACACCAGACTCTTTCCATTACTTTTAATACCCATTTGCCCTTGGCCCTGTCCTGGGGATCCTCAATGAGGGCTCCCTCCAGGTCCCATATAATCTGTTCCTTTGAAAACAAAACGCCTTTTGACCCTACTATTCTTTATCTGGACGTTTATGCTATGAATGTAATAGGACAGGAGCACCAACATGCAGGCATTATTTCTAGTATTGGTTATATTAGGAAACTCTAGACCGGCAGTGGCAGCCAGCAGTGGATAGCCCTGCTCATCCCTGGGAACCCGCTTGGTCCTCACACCTGGAGAGACCACGTGCTCTCCAGGAGGCCTCCTCAGACTTTCATGCCTACTCATGTCCTAGTTGGACATAGTCCTTAACATGTACTCTCCACAGTGCACTTAAGGGAAACAGTAGCTCGCAATCTAGGGCAGTGTGGCGAACTTATGGCATATGTGCCACAGCCGGACGTTTGCACCATTGAAGGCTCCCATCACTGAACAGTGTAGCTGTCACTGATCTAGAGCTTGAATAATAGAAATCCTTTGGACTGCGATTGAACTAGTTTTTCTACCTTCCTTCTGGTACATGTATTGTCAGATATTTTCCTGCTCACATGACATGATAATTTCATTTTTCTGCTTAGTTGGAATTCTCTCAAGAACAGTACCTGAGACAAGGATTTGAGTGTGCATAGTTTAGTTGGGAAGTAATGTTAGATGAAATAATCTATCAGGAGAATAAGAAAGTGAGACACAATGAAGGAAGATAGAAAATAGAGAAGCCTTTAGGAAGCAAGTTATCACTGTCTCTCATGAATCTAGAGGCCAGTTTAGAGCTTCTCAGGTAAAGTTATCTTAACTGAGTGGATTGATTGATTGATACTAATAGGGACTGAACCTAGGGACTTTGAACTAAGTTATATCACCAGCCTTTTATTTTTGTATTTTAGGGAAGGGTGTACAAGGTGTTCAGGGTCTCATTACTAGATTGGACTTACAGCGATCCACCTGTTTACAGCCTCCCAAGAGCTGGGATTACAGGTGTGCACCACGCCCAGTCTCAGTGGGCCCCATGGGTGGGGCCAGCAAGGCAGGCCCAGGGATTGAACCCCTGGCCCCTGCACCTGTTTGCAGGTATTTTAATCTGCTGAGCTATTTGGCCGGCCATTCTTTTTTTTTTTTTTTTTTTTTAATATAGGGTCTACAGGGTCTTATTACATAGATCAGACTTATAGTGACCTGCCTGTGTTCAGCCTCCCAAGAACTGCCATTATAGGCTGTCATCACCACATTTGGTCTCAATCACTGTCTCACTTTGCTGTGGGGGTGAGGCTGGCATGGCATGCTGGGGATCGAACCCTGGCTGCTGTGTCTGCCTAAGCAGGTGCTTTAATCTGCTGAGCTGTTTGGCTGGCGTGTATCACCAGCCTTTTACAAACATTAAAAAATAATTTTTTGGAGACAGGGTGTCAATAAGTCACTAAGTTGACCAGACTGGGCTTGAACTTGTGATCCTCCAGTTTCAGCCTCCCAATATTTGAGGCCTAGGATTACAGGTGTGTGGTTACAGGTGCAGGACACCAGCTTGAGCTGGGGAAGTTTTATACTGCATGACTATGTCAGGGAGAGAAGGAATTCCTTGGCATTTCTAGTCTGCTGTGGACATGAAGAGTGGATTTGGGGAGTCAGAGCTGGCTTAGCATTTGGCATTTGAGAACAAGATCAGTGAGATTTAATGTAGCTAGAGCCAAAGATTCCAGGAAAGACAGTAACAGTTATATTTTTCATGTCCTCCATTAGACTCAAATTGGAAAGGAGCTGGTGCTGGATGAGCCCGGGGTAGTGTTGGAGGGGCCAAGGCATCTTTCCCCTGGAGGATTTTGCTTCAAACCTGTGTGCTTGTGGGCTTGTTTGGCCTTCCTCACCCAGGGTGGGCTTGTGGTCCTCTTTGCTACATGGCCTTTGGGTAGCCTCGACCCAGTGGTCACAGTGCCAGACACCCTGGGAGGACAGTGAAAGTCACATTGTAAGAAAGTGGGACCGGATATACTGTAGTGGCCTTGTCTGTCACCTGCTGTTTCAGGGACATGAAGGAGATGCATTATAAAGTGGTCTTCATTATAAATGCATGTGACATCTCTGGATGCCTCTGAGTACTTCTGGGTCTCATAATGCCCTGTGTTTCACTCAGTTCTAGGAGAAATCTCATTCCTCTGCTGGAGCTGTTTCATGTAGCAGAACTCAGCCTGCCCTGAGAGCTCACTGCACGTGTGCACCAGCTCACACCCACCTACAAGACATCCGCAGCTAATGCAGTTCCAGTTACTGCATAGCAAATGTCATCAGTGCTGCAGACTATTTTAAAATAGCCCAACAAATTTGACTGTAGGTAATTCAAAACATCAGTAGTCAAAAATATTGAAAAATATTCGAGCGACATTAGAACTGAAAAGAATTTACATCCTTATAAAATACAAATAACTGTTATTCTTTCATATGGGAGGAAAATTTAAAACTAAGTTAGAATGGGCAAGGAACCCACTGGGAAAAGCATGGGAATATCAATAGCTAAGCCTTAAGGAAAAGACAGAAATGATCAAAATCTATGAAACATGTTTTCTTCATTCAATTTTTTCTTTTCTTTTTTTGTGGCTGGCTCAGCCCACCCTAGGGACAGGATTGGAGCAGCATGTGATGCTGGGGATCGAACCACTGTCCCTTCGCTTACTGAATTGTAGATATTGCTGAATTTCCTGTTGAATTTCTTCTGCGACCCATTGATTGCTGAGTAGGGTGTTGTTTAGTTTCTATGAATTTAGCGGGTTTTTCTGGTTTCTTTTGTCATTCATTTCCAATTTCATTGCATTGTGGTCAGATAGTATGCATGGGATAATTTCTATTTTCTTGCATATACTTAGGCATGACCTCTGGACTAGTATGTGGTCTATTTTGGAAAATGACCCGTGTGCAGCTGAAAAAAATGTGTATTCAGCTGTGGTTGGGTGGAA